>CAUYRH010086325.1:0-11449 GCA_963574655.1 Perodicticus potto
GGAGAGGGTGGGGGGAGAGAGGATAAAGGGCAGGATCACACCAGTGGTATATATTTGAATGGTCAGGAGAAAACTTCTAAACACGGATCAAAAATGTTCTCACATAGTAATGAGAAAGTCTCTTGAATGTTATCACAATCAAGTTGATGAAAATATCTCTGATTGTATCTGAAGCCCGCACACTGTACCCCATGATTGAATTATTGTACACAGCGATGATTCAATTAAAAAAAAAAATTAACCTCAGGTGTATCTGGATGAGAAGTTAAATTCATAGTGGCATTCTTCTTTATGTCTACTAAACCTTAAATATTTAGACCATATATATTTTGTATGATTATTTTCCCAGATTAATATATATATTTAAATAAAACTTTCTATAATTTATAAACCATTCCACTAAATATTTTTAAAGGTACTTTTAAAAATACAGTAATTGAAATTATCTTAAATTCAGGGCTATCCTTTACAATTAAATATTTATTTAATTCAGTATGTGGCTTGGTATATTTCCTTGAAATTATTTTCTTTGCATGTAGGCTATAAATATATTCAGCCAATGCCATAGTTGAAGAGATTCAATTAACACATATTACACAAGTGTAGAAATGTAAGATGATTATACGGCAATTAAAATTCATTCTATACTAAGTACCAAAATGTATGGTCTTGACACCAATTGCCCTAAGCATTGATTTTCATTACCCTATGCAAAATTACTGTTACAAATTAAGATGGACTTCAGTGGATCTCCAACTCCTTGAAATTATGTGCAATAATTTATTGGTATGTATTTTTTCTTTGGTACAGTAGGCAGCTTTCATCAGATTCTCAGTGGAGTTCACAAATCAAAATATTTCAGTGAAACTGGTGGATTTGCTTCTTCATTTTAAAATTAGCGTTATCAAGTTTAACATTGTATATAATAAATTCACCATTTCTAATATATGATTTGATGAATTTTTAGACATATATACAACTATGAAATCATTATCACAATCAATAAAGAACATCTCCATCACTCCAAAAATATCTCTTCATGCCCCGTTTGCCTCTAGCGTCAGGAAATTACTGTCTTTTTTTTTTTTAATCACTATTACTATTGTTTTTGGTTTGGAGAATTTATGTAAACTCTGCCAGCATTATATTTTGTGCCTAGCTTCTTTCACTCAAAACAATTATTTTGAGATTCATTCCTCTTGTGATCTTTACAAGTAATTCATTAATATTAATTATTGGATTTTTTTTAATCATATGGTTATACAATTTTTTTTTATTCATTCACCTCTCAATGAGCATTTACATTGTTTCTGGGTTTGGTTGTTGAGAATGTGGCTGATCTGAACATTCCTGTAAAAGAATTTACTTGGGTGAAGTAAATTGGGTAAAGAATTGCAATGGCTGAGTCACACCATAGGTGCATGTGTAATAATTGATGAAAATGCCTAAATATTTTCCAAATCTATTACATCATTTTACTTTCTTTTTAATAGTTTACAAGAGTTCTGGTTGCTTCGAACCCATGCCAGACATAGTATGAATATACTTATTTTTGTCATTCTAATACTTGTGTGTTGATACTTAATTTTTTTTTTTTTTTTTTTTGAGACAGAGCCTCAAGCTGTCACTTGGATAAAGTACTGTGACATCACAGCTCACAGCAACCTCCAATTCCTGGGTTCAAGCGAGTCTCCTGACTCCGCCTCCCAAGTAGCTGGGACCACAGGTGCCCGCCACAATGCCCAGCCATTTTTTTGGTTGCAGCCATCATTGTTGTTTGGCGGGCCCAGGCTGGATTCGAACCCGCCAGCTCAGGTGTACGTGGCTGGTGCATTAGCTGCTTGAGCCACAGGCATTAATACTTAATTTTGATTTTTACTTTTCATTTCTCTGATAACTTATGTGGTTGAGCATTTTCTCAATTGTATATTGGTGATTCCATATTCTTTTATTATGAAGTGCTAATTAAAATACTTGTTCAATGGTTTTATTCAGGGTGGTGTTAATAACAATTGAAAGGTATAGAGCAGCACCTCGGGCTCAAAGGAGTAGGGCGCCATATGCTGGCCCCATATGCTGTAGGTGCCAGGTTCAAACCACATAGTAATTATCATATCATAAAATTTAACCTCTGCATTAGGATGTGTTGAGTGAGTATGATGGGTGTGTTTGTGTGTATATGGAATTTTAAGGAATTGGCTCATACAGTTGTTGAGCCTACCAAGTCCCAAATCTGCAGCATGAGATGGCAGTATGGAGATCTAGGAAAGAGCAGACATGATAGCTCTAGCCCAGTGGAAGTCTTCTGGAAGAATCTCTTCTTCCTCCAGAGACTTCATTCTTCTTCTTCAGACTTTTTTTTTTATTTATTTCAAGTTAATGTTTGGGTACAAACAATTTAGGTTACAATATTGGCATTTGTAAGGTAAAGTTCCTCTGATGGGTGTCTCATACCCAAAAGCTGTGTCATTTACCTTTACATTGTGCCCAGTAAGTGGAGTACACCATCTCCTCCCCTCCTCCCCTCTCTCACCTCCCTCTTTCCCTTTCACCCTAATTGAATTAAACTGAATTTTTCTCTTACGTTGGCATGTATTAGATTATCTCCTGGCTTCCTATTAGTATTGAGTTCATTGAATATTTGATTTTTCCATTCTTGCAATACTTTACTAAGAAGAATGTGTTCCAATTCCATTCAGGTTAATATAAAAGATGGAAAGTCACCATCTTTTTTATTGCTGAATAGTCCTTCATGGTATACATATACCACAGTTTCTCAACTTGGCCGTTACTGGCATACACAAAGGCTCTTGCGTTGGTGTGCATTTATGTTCTTTCCAGTTCTTAGTGACTGCTGATTTAACTGCAATAAACAATCCAGGGCAAATATCTTTATGACAAAATGATCTTTCTTCGGGGTAGATGCCTAACAAAGGGATTGCCAGATCAAATAGGTGGTGTAATTTCAGTTCTTTGAGGATTCTACATACTTCTTTCCAAAGAGGCTGTTTTAGTTTGCAGCCCCACCAACAGTGTAAAATTGTTCCCCCATTTCCACATCCATGCCAGCATATACAACTTTGGGACTTTGTGATGTGGGCTATTCTCCCTGGGATTAGATGATAGCTGGAGTGTTTTTGATTTGCATTTCTCTTATTATTAGGGATGAGGAGAATTTTTTCATATGTTTATTAGCCATTTGTCTGTCTTCCTCAGAGAAGGTTCTATTCATCTATTGGCCAGTGATAGATGGAATTATTTGCTCTTTTTTTGTTGTTAATTGAGTTTGCTATAGATCCTAGTTATCAAGCCTTTGTCAGATTCGTAACTTGTGAATATCTTCTCCTATTCTGAAAGTTGTCTCTTTGCTTTATTTGTGTCCTTAGCTGTGATGATTTCCAATTTAATTAAGTCACATTTGTTTCTTTTTGTTGTTGCTAAAGCCACTGAAATCTTCATGAAATCTTTCCCCACGCCGACATCATTAAGAGTTTTTTTTTTCCCCCCACACTTTCTTCTAGGATTTTTATCATTTCATGTTTTAGATTTAAATCTCTAAACCATCCTGAGTCACTTTCTGTAAGTGGTGAAAAGTGTAGGTTTAGTTTCAGTCGTTTACATGTGGTTATCCAGTTCTCCTAGCACCATTTACTGAATAGGGATTTCCCCACTATATGATTTTGTTTGGTTTATCAATGATCAAATGGCAAGTTAGAGACTGATTTCATCTCTTGGTTTTCTATTCTGTTCCATATGTCTGTGTCTCTACATTTGTGCCAATATAATGCTGTTTTGATCACTGTGGATTTGTAATATAACTTAAAGTCTGATAGAGTTACACCTCCAGCTTTGTTTATATTACTAAGAATAGCTTTGGCTATATATTTGTTGTTTCTGGATCCATACAAAATGCAGAAATATTTTTCTCCATTTCTGCAAAGTATGATATTGGTATTATATGAAGATTGCATTGAATTTGTAGATTGCTTTTGGTATTATAGATATTTTAGCAGTGTTGATTCTTCCCAGCCAAGACCATGATATGTTCTTCGATTTTTTTTAGTAACATTTATTTTATGAAATAAACTATCAGCTGATGTTTTTATCACAAAATGCCATAGTACTTGTTTGCAAATTCAAGACTTTACTGTATATGCTTGGATTTATTTTTGGGTTCCCTGTTTTTCCTGATTTGTGTTTCAATTTGTGGTTTCCATTTCAATTTTTATGCAAGTATTATAGTGTCATAATAGCTTTGCAATATGACTTCATCTTTTCCTCTCTTTCTCATGATTGTTTTGATAATTCAGAACATTTTTTGATTCTGTGTAAAATTTAGCATAGTCTTTAAATTTTTTTAATTGACATATAAAACATTTGCATTCATCTATTTGTTAATGTCTTCTACTATTTCTTTTCTTAAGCTTTCATAATTCTCTTTGTAGAGGTCCTTCACCTCTTTTGTTAGGCATATTAGTAGGTGTTTCTTTGTCTTTGAAGCTACTGTGAAGAAAATTATGCCTTTGATTAGTTGGAGCACTTGGCTATTATTGGCATATACAAAGGCTACTAATTTGTGGACATTTTATATCCTGAGACCTTACTGTATTTTCTGATCACTTAAAGGAGTCTTGCTATTGAGTCTCTGGGATTCTCCAAGTATTAAATCATATTACTGGCAAAGAGTGAGAGTTTAATCTCCTCAGTCCCATTTGGATGTCCTTTATATCCTTTTCTTGCCTGATCACATTGGCTAGACCTTCCAAAACTATGCTGTATAGTAGTGGCAATAGAGGACAACTTTGGTTCCAGTTCTATGTGACAAGCTTTCAGTTTTACTCCATTTATTATGATATTAGCTGTGGGTTTGTCACAGAAGGCTTCAATCAGCTTAAGAATGTGTCATCTTAGGCTATATTCTTAAGTGTTGTTAGCAAAGAATGCTGAATTTTATCGAAAACTTTTTATGCATCTATTGAGGGGATCATATGGTCTTTTTTGGCTTCTATTTATATAGTATATTATATTTATGGATTTGCATATCTCAAACCAGGCTTGCATCCTTTGGATGAAGCCTACTTGATTATGATGTATAACTTTTTTAATGTAGTTGTAATCTATATGGCAAAGATTTTATTGAGTAGTTTTGCATCTATATTCATTAGTGAAATTAGTCTGTAGTTCTCCTTATTCTTTGGATTTGTTCCTGGTTTTGGAATCAAGGTGATGTTTTCTTCATAGAACATACTGGGGAAGGTTCCTTCCTTCTCAATATTTTTGAATATGTTTGCAGGATAGATACAGGCTCATCTTTGAAGGTTTGGTAGAATCTAGTGTGAAGCCATCTGGTCCAGATTTTGTTGTTGTTGTTGTTGTTTGTTTGTTTTGGTTAGACAATATATAGAAGTTAAAACTTGTAACTGTAAATCAGCAGGAAGTGTGGGGAAATTCTTTGGTCCATTCCATAACTCATCTTATGCGAAATAGTTTTCCCCTGTTTGTGCTTAATCTTTCAGCTCTGATTCTGAGGCTCTGGAGTGGGCTAATTTTATGTCAAATTCAGATGTCCTTTAAAATTGGTATAGATGGGTTTTCTTGTTTAGATGTATTCAGAGCATCTCTCTTTACTACCTCACCAGTTAGATGAATTTCTCTACTTTCTAGAATATTGGCTTTAGAATGACCTGAAATTTTAATAATGGCCAGTTATTTTGGTAATATTTATAACCCTTAACACTATCAATATAAAAATAAACAGTAAACAGGAAAATTTGTGACTTTTCATAGAATAGTGTGCCATACTTTGCATAATTTAGATCCAAACTCAGAAACGTTATTGAACACTTCTTAGTTCAGATCTCTGATTGATGCCTTCACATATTATCTTATTAACTTTTACAATAAAAACTTGTTTAACATTGGGTAAGATTAAGGCCTTACTATTAAATCAAAATAGAATAATCTCTAAAAGGAAAGTAGGAACAATTTATTTTAGAATTGCACATTTTGCCACCACTGCCCCTAGAATTCAGTAGTTATCTTAAAAACTGAAGGATCTGATTTTCTAAACACCTGCAATATAAACTTCCCTTTTGTTTGGCTCAGTTTTTTATTTTTTGTGCATACTGTAAATAGGACTTACAGTAAAGGGTTGTTGACCTCCTAAACGATTTTGTTTTATCCTTTATGCTTGATTCATGGAACATCCTGGGAGTATTTTGATTTTGTACTTTTTCTCTGTACTGACTTAAGAACCTAATTCCCCTACAAGAGGCAAACCAATTGTACCATTTGTCTTCCAACAATTATCAAATACTTACAAAAAGTAACATTATCAGCTTGCCAGGTGGGGTGTGAGTTACTATACATTGGCTCAGATTAGCAAGTGACAAAGTCTTTCCATGGAGTATTTTGCCAATTATCTGTGAAAATATATGAAGCTGGTAATTCTATTTCTAGCAATCCAACATAAAGAAACACTAACACAATCATTCAAAGATATGCATATAAAGTTTCTCAATGCCTCAATGGTATTATAAAGAAAACACTGAAGTTGGTGAACATGATGCTTAAAATTCATAGATGGCATCACATCATATTTAAAATAAAATCATAATTCCCTAATTTGTCATCAAAGTCCTGAGTAATCTGTCTTTTTTGCACTTTGGCTGCCTCATGTTCTGGATCTTACCTTTTTCATACCACAGTCCAGTCACTGGAAAACATCTAGCACTTGCATATTCATAAATGAATTCATTCGTTCATTTATTCATAAATGGCTGAATAAGCCATAGTATACTCAGACCTCCCTGAGATACAAGATACAGTGTAGCCCTCAACAAGTTTGACACTGAGCTCCATGTAAATGTTGAAAGATATCCAAAACAATATGTGTAGTAGATACTCATTCATACATTCATACATATATGTATGTATATTTATATATATGAGAGAGAGAGAGAGACAGATATTGCTCTCTCCCAGTTCCTTATAGTCATGTTTGACAACTAGGTTTGATAGACTCCCAAAAGAAATTGAAATTAAAATTTTGTACTAAAGTTTAAAAAAAATTAGTAAAAAGAAAGAATTTTCTAGTGTGTCTTGTGTAAGACACTGTGGTAAGTACTTTGCATTTATTTTCCCATTTAATCCTCATAATAGTCATTAAAGGTCCAAAATTTTTACAAAATCATTGTATTATTCCTGAGGCTACTCTCCTAATCACTAAATTATCTGATTCTAAGTAGACCTTGGTATTTTTCATAAGACAACTCACAGCTCCACTGCCCAAGGCACATGGGGCACAAAGCACAGGCCTTCTGCATTGATGTTGGAAAGATAATAATTTCATCATCCTGCTCTTTCACGTCATTAGGACTGTAAACTCTGTGAACCTCATAAGTAGGCCATAGACATAGCACAATTTCACCACAGTCCCAAACATAAAGATGACTGGCCCTCCTGAATACCCAGAGTCACCCTCAGGATTACAAGAAATGAAAAGCAGGGTGGCGCCTGTGGCTCAAAGGAGTAGGGCACCGGCCCCATACGCCGAGGATGGCAGGTTCAAACCCAGCCCTGGCCAAAAACAGCAGAAAAAAAAAAAAAGAAAAGCAACAAAATGCCCCTGCCCCCAGATCACTTCCCCGGCCCTCGAGTTCATACAGAGAATATCTGCAAAGCTTTGGTCTTGATATGTCACATTTTTTCTTTCTTATCCCCAAAGATATGGCATCTGGAATAGATGCTACAGACACAGGTTTATCTATGAATAATGACCTAATATCATTAGGGTCATTAGAAAGAACCTGGGCTTTGGACTTACCCAAGTAGAACCTGGATCAAATTAAAATTTTTTCTCTTGAGCAACTTAAACTTCTTGATGCATCTCTACCTATTTATATTGGAGATAAAAATCACACCTGAAAAGGTTGTTGGAAACATTAGCCATTGCCATTTTTGAATGAAGGCTGAACTACAGCTACAGTGGGAAATACTTGATGATATGTTTCTTGATTTCATCCTGTATTAAGTATGAGTTTCTAATGTTTTGACATCTGGAGCCTTGTTGACTGTGGAGAGAAACTGACCGGGACCAGTCAATTACTAGAAATAGTAAACTATTCGCCTTTTGGGAGTAAACTTTTCATACACAAAACATCAAATTTATAGCCCAGAGATTCCACTATGCTCAAGTATGCTCTTACACTCAAGGGTCACTATCCAGCTGCCCTAATCATTCCAGGACCAGGTACCATGCAACTGGGGAAAGCCCCTCTGACCCACAGTCCACCAAAATTATTCAAATTAGCCAATACTAAGCTTATCCCCTTTGTCTCACCTGCTCCTTGTTGCCAAAACCAACATAAAGGCTCTTGTCCATTTTCCCAGTTCTCTGATTTCGTCACTAACCCTAGTGATTTCCCATGCGGCTGTCTGTGTTGTGACATGCCCTATCTATCTTTTTGGAAAAAATGTGTAACAAATTTTTTTTTTTTTGCAATAGCAATCATCCCCTCATCTTTTGACTTAACCATAACTAAACAACAATAAGATATACATTAAACAGGTCCTGGGGCTCAGAGTCACTAATGTGCTTGGTCTTTGGCATTTAACTTTTGCTCTTAATAGAGCCACTTGTTCTTCTGGTAATAGATCCAATCAGAGTGACTTTTCCAATGGACTTTCCCACTGCCTTTTGAAAACTCTGTTCACATTTGTAGCATATTTAACATAGAGGAAGAAAAAGAATTTTTCTTAACATTTCCTCAGAATAGTTCTAATGCAGTCAGAATCACTTACCGATCTACATTCTGAGAAATGTGTTGTTAGGTGATTTTCTCGTAGTGAAAACATCATAGTGTTCCCATCAGTGCCCTCCTCAGCTCCGTCAATAGCTTGGTCAGAGACAGTAGCCCTTAAAAACTGCAATAACTCCTTGATCTATTGTTTGGATCAAAGTGGTATTTGGAGGGAAAAGCCTCACTTTGATATTGGGATAAAGACAACCAATTAAAGGAAGACATACAGGTGTCCATAAAGTTCATGTTACACCCTGTATATGGGCATTATCAATGATAAGCAAAACCTTGATAGATAAGTTATTCTCCCAATAGTATTCTCCATTTTACTGGCATAGCAACTTAGGAGGCCATCTTGGAAGAGCAGCAGAGTGACCAATGACTTCCTATTGCCTCTGTGGTACACTGGGGTTCTGTGCTCATTGATATGCTTGGAGGCTCTGGGGCTCTCACTATGCCAGATCAACAATGGCTTTAATTTGTAGCCAACAACATTACCCCACAAGCAAGGTTGTTATCCTGTCCTTTAAAGCCTTGAAACCTGGCATTGGCTTGGCCTCCTTATGGATAAAAATCCTTTCAGGTATCTATTTCTGGAAGAGAAAGGTTTCATCCGTATTGAAGATTTGCTCTGGGAATTAAATTTGCTCCACAGTCAGCGTATCTTGAGTTTCCAAAACTCCTTCGACTGCCTTCACATCAGCACTCAGACTCATCAGTTTCTTTCACATTAGGAAATGAATAATGATTCTCAAATCATATAAACCATCCAGACACGGTAGTAAATTTAACTTCGTAGTTGCACCACTTCATTCTTGCATTCCCAGATCGCAGGTGTAGTAGAATGCAACAGTCCTGACTGGTGAGTAATCAACCTCATCGATGCTCTACTTTGTTGTTTTCAGTCATTTTTAATTTTATTTTCAGGTCAATCACTCTATGTGGCCTCTTACTGGCAACTTTGGATTTTCTATGCTTAGCAACAGTGATGAACAACAACAACAACAACAACAACAACAACAAAAACCCTGTAAGATCAAATCAAGCACACAGCAAAATGTTGTAATCAAAAGACAAAGTAAACATGAAATATAATAGGGCTGCTAGCATAACAAGGCATACTGCTCAACAATAATCATTTGTATAAGCAGAAGAAACGTACTTTAAAATAACAACAAAAAAGTACAGCATAGGAAATACATAAACCAATAACCTAACCACTTACTATCATTACCAAGTATCATATGCTGTACATAAATGTATGTACACTATTTTGTGAATATCTTTATATGTCTAGAAGTGCAGCCGGTTTGTTTCAACCATCATCATGACAAACACATGAGTATCAAATTGCACTGTGATGCTACAATGGCTTCCCCATCACTGGCCATAGGAATTTTTCAGCTCCCTTATAACCTATGGTATCACCATCATCTTTGCAGCCCATCACTGGCCTGCATGTACATTATTACATGGCATATGATTGTATATAGAAGAATTTTTTTTACACTATACTTAAAATAACTTCAGAAGAAATATCTATTATTTGACACCATTTCATAAGAAATATCCTAGGATTTTTACTTTTTAAATCACATCTTGTATGTTTCTTCATTTGATCATTACAGTAACAGATACGTTATTTCTACTTACTAGGTGCAGGGCATTAAAGTAATAGAGGCTGTGACACAGCCAGCAGCAAACCTAACATTGGTGCCCTATCTGCTTCCTTTTAGCCCTATGTTCCTTCCTTCCTATCAAATTGCTTCCCACCAGTGACATTACTTTTCATGATGAGGTAGAGATAATAATATTAATGATAATGATGCTAATGAGATGTGTTCAAAGTGTTTTATGTCTGACACTTTTATTTTTATATCTGTGAAGAAAAGCCTTTATTTTATGTCCAAACATAAAGAGGAGGTCATGCTTTATGATCTAGAAGCAACGAAATTTCCCTTCCAATTTTTCCCTAGGCTTTTTTTCTTCTACACAATAAAATGTTTTTCAGTGCCGTTTTCTTAACTGTAAATAAAGTTACAAGAGGGACTATTCAACTGAAACAATTATAATTGGGTACAAACATAATCCAATAACCTCATTTCATCCATATTGTTAAAAGATTTAATTGGGCTTGCATAGCCACCAGCTAAATAAGTTGCTATACGCAAACAGTGAATTCACTTTCCTCCATAAACACACCTCTGCAGAAGAGGAGTACATAAAGGGTAAGGAGAGAATATTCTGGGGTCTAAGCCCCAGATCATCCATTGGGTTCCATTCATCTGATCCAGCCAATTCAGAAAAGCGAGGGAAAGAGAGAAAGATGAGAGATGGAGGACAGAGAGAGAGAGGAGAAAGAATATTGTGTACCTATTATTTTTTTAATAGAAACAGGTAAGGGAGCAAGATGGCAGCCGAGTAACAGCTTCCTTTCTGCTGGGCACGGTGAGACTGGGGAGAGAGGACTTCAGGCATCTCTGGCAGGTGGGATCTACCCAGGAAATTCCCCTTGGGGACACAGGGAGACAGCGTGAGGCTTCTGGACACCCTGAGGAAGGCAAAAGCGGCAGAGACTGGGCAAGTGGTTGCGTCTGTTCTTTCGGTCTGATCCTGTTGGCGGCTGTGGGTGGGGCAACAGTGGGACT
>CAUYRH010086326.1:0-20482 GCA_963574655.1 Perodicticus potto
AGGCCTAGAGGAGGAGACGGGGAAAGACCGGGAGAGGAACGGAGAGAGCTTCTCTCTCCCCACTTGAAATCTCTCCCTCTACCAGGAGCTTTGGTGTTTTCTGTATTCTTTTCTGTAAATCAATTCTGTCTTACCACGGGGTGGGGGGGATAATAAAATCCATGTATTTAAAAAAAAACAAAAAGAAAAAAAAGAATGAGGGGGTGTCCTGATCCAACAGTGGGTGTCATTATAAGAGACAGAAAAGGAGAACACACCGAGACATGAAGAGGGGACAGCCAGCGAAGACGGAGGCAGAGACGGGAGGAAGTAGGTAGCAGCTGCAAACCCCAGAGATTGCTGGTAGCACCAGAGAGGTAGCACTTTCTCCCTCTCTCTCTTTCCCCTTCTTTCTCTCTCTCTCCCTTTCTCTCTCCTCTTCCCATCCCTCCTTCCCTTTCTCTCTCTCCCTCCTTCCCTTTCTCTCTCTCCCTCCTTCCCTTTCTCTCTCTCTCCCTCCTTCCCTCTCTCACTCTCCTTTCTTCTCTGAGGAGGGAAGTGGGAAAGCCAGCTTCTCCCCCGGAGCTTCCAGAAGGCGCCATCCCTGCTGACACCTTGATTTTGGAGTTCTGTTCTCCAGAACCGCGAGCGCAGACATCCCTGTTGTTGTCAGCCACCTGGTTTGTGGTCATTTATTACAGCAGCCCTGGGAAATGGGCTGTTCCCAAGACAGAAAGGTCCCAAGGCCAAAAGGCACCATGGGCGGAGGAAACAGGGAGGGGGAGCTCAGGGGCTGGCCCTGGCCCAGGGTCACCTTTCGGGGTCAGGGGCAAAACTTTCAGCATCTGGTCCTCAGATAACTCCCCGCTAACAAACAGGGGCCCT
This sequence comes from Perodicticus potto, assembly GCA_963574655.1. NCBI lineage: Eukaryota > Metazoa > Chordata > Mammalia > Primates > Lorisidae > Perodicticus > Perodicticus potto. The sequence goes on from CAUYRH010086326.1 coordinate 865, forward strand.
TTCTTCCCCGGATCCCGGAACTCTCCACACTTGGCAAAAGCAAGGTCTCCGGACCCGTTAACAAGGCCGCTGGATGGTTAGGTTAAGCATCCAGCGTAAGCAACCGACTGTGTGGGAAGAAAAGGAGGAAGGAGAGGGAAAAAAGAAGTACAACTGACGCTTTATTAATTGTCCAGGCTATTTAGCAGTAGCAGTTGAAAAGAAAGTAGTTAGCCGCTGAAGGAAGAAATGGAAAACTCTGGTCTCTCATTAATCTCGCGGCCCTCCGTGTCAAACGCCCATTGTCGGGGTGGGTACAAAGGCTGCCACAGTTTGCAGCAGAAATGCGAAGGGCTGAGCAGATGGGACCGCACAGGCCCCGGAGAGAACGGTTCGATAGTGAAAGTGTTTTCTCCGCAGCAGAGGTGCCCATTTCCAGGCCTTTTCAATTTGTACACTTTTTCTCCAATGACTCCTCGAGGGTAATTACAGTTCTTTTCACAAATGAAGTATGGAAGATACGAAAAAGAGGCGAGGCTGTCAATAGTTCTGCAGAAATGTGCGGGCCGTCTCCGGGAGACACAGAAAGCATCGATCCTCCCTCCCGGGGAACTCGGGGCATGAATGGAAGGCACCCCGGGAGGGAGGCTGGGGGGGGACACCGCCTTCGCCTCCCAGGGGCCCGGGTGCCTGAGGAGAGGAGGTTCTGAATCTCAGGAAGGGCTCAGAATAGAAGAGATTGCACTCCTCCCCCAGCCCAGCAAGTGTTTAAAGACCCAAGGGCTCATTTTTCAAAAAATATTTTTATCCTTGGACGTATGATCCAGGGGCCCGGCCACAGGCAGTGTGAGGAGCTCTGGGTGGCCCAGGAGCCCGTATTTCCGCCAGTGACTTCAGGATGGGCAAAAGTCACCGGTGTGCAAATAGCACACAGCTGCAGGGGACTGTGGAGTCACCCTGAGGGGCTGGGATCATATATCCTCGGGCTGGCCCAAGGGGCTGAGGTTTGCAAGGTGAAATGGTGTAAGTATAACATGGGTCCCAGACCCACCTGTGGGTTCACAGCAGCCCCAACCACACAGCTCTAGGACTGTGAGGAAACAGCCAACACAGGTGTGGACGTTCTTTGGGCCAGGAGCCACACTTGGTGCTTCACAGCAGTGCCCCATGGGATCCCCCAGTGTCCCCGAGACACCCACACTATTATCATCCCTAGTTTGCAAAGGAAGAAACAAATGCTGAGAGCAACAGAGTGACTTTCCCAAGGCCCACGATGGGACCCGCCTTGAGCCCTTGCTCCAAGCTGCCAAACAGACTCTTCTAATGTGGCTGCCTCAGCAGAGCAAGGACGTGGCCATCTGTGCTGCAGCTTCGGCCACAGGACAGTGGGACGGGATGCTCAGGCCTGGGCCCCAGGCTTCCACTGAGAACGTGAAGGGTAAAGGAGCCAACGAATGCAGCACCCCCCTCGGACTGTACCTTGGGGCCCTCACTGCCCCTGTGCCTGGCCCCTGACCCTCTGGAGAGCTTTGGTCTCTGACCTCTCCCTTGGGGCTCAGTTCACGGGATTCTCCCGGCACTCCAGCATCGACTTCTTCCCTGCCCATCAGGATGCTGACACCACCACAGTGCCCCCTCCTCACCAGCATCCTCAACTGCCTTGTCTCCTGTTTCTGTCCCACCCAGCAAAATGCCAAGTCTGGTTTAATCCAGCTGTTCTTTCTGGCTAAGCGTCTGGGTTTCTGAGGGGAGCAGGCTTGGACAATGTCACACTGTAGACTGTTCATGGTCCCCCATCCTGTGCGCTCAGCTCTTCCAGCAATGACCTTCCACACATCAGCTTGGCCCATAGTCCCCCATTGGCTCTTTTAGGCCTTGCTCTTTCTCAGCAAATTCCCTTCCCCTTCCCTCCCTTGGAGAGAAAAAGGCCAGTTTGTGGAGCTGGAAAGCACTCTGTTAACCTATTGCTCCATCTTTTTTTTTTTTTAACAGCTTTTTTACAGATTGTAATTTACATATCATAAAATTTACTCATCTGAAACATACAATTCAAGGATTATTAGTGTACCAGCAGAATCATGCAGCCATCACTACACTCAACCTTCAGACACTTCTGTCACCTCAAAAAGAAATCGCCACCCTGGGCAGTCCCTATGCACTCCCACCCTGGCCCCAGGCAACTACCAATCTGCTTGCTGCCTCTGTAGACTTGCCTTCTCTGGACATTCCAGAAACACGGAATCATGCAACATGTAGTCTCGTGTTTCCGACTTCCTTCATCCTGTACAGTGTTGTTGAAGCTCATCCATGTTGTAGCACGAATCAGCCATTGGTTCCTTTTTATTGCAAAGTAGTGTCTCATTGTATGGCTATGACACATGTTGTTTATCGGTTCATCACTTGATCACGTGTGGGTTGCCACTTTTTAGCTGTTATGATTAATACCGCCACGGATATTTGTGTGCAATTCACAGTATTTTACACCATTCTCACATCCTTCCCTCCTCCCACGGCAATGATGAGGTGTCTGTCCTCCAATCAGAGGAGAGTTCTTCATCTGTGCTCTGCATGCTTCCTTTCCTGCTGTCCTGGGATCTTACTCTATCAGACATCTCTTCTCTCTCCCTCAGTCTCTCTCTCTCTCTAGTCATCAGCATTTTTCTCCATAAAACGGGGGTCATACGAAGATCTGCCTCATAGTGTTTTGTGAAGATTAAGGACTAATACCTGTTAAAGTAGACAGAGCCCAAGGCAGCTATAATCCCCACTTCCTGCTGTTCAGGCTCTTGTGTGGCCCCCTCTCCTTGAGTGGGTGGGGCCTGTGACTTGCTTCTAACCAACAGAAAATGCAAAGGTGATGGACATCACACCCACGATTATGTCACATTATCTAAGAATCTATCTCAGCAGACTAGAGATAAAGACTCTCTCTGATGGCTTGATGAAGAAAGAGGCTGTGTTGGAAAAGTACACATGGTAAGGAACCCTGACATCCTCTAAGGACCTCAGGTGGCCTCTGGGGCCTGAGAGAATCTCTAGCTAAGGGCCAGCAAGTAATCAAAGCCCTCAGTGCTATAGATGCAAGGATGTGAATTCTGCCAACAATCTGAGGGAACTTAGAAGTGAATTCTTCCCCAGTTGAGCCTCTAGATGAGAACACAGCCAAGCTGATGCCATGATTATAGACTGTGAGACCCTAAGCAAAGGACCCAGCTAAGCCATATCAGGGCCCACAGAAACCATAAGATAATAAGTGTGTGTTGGTTTTTGTTTTTGTTTTTTTTTTTTTTTGAAACAGAGTCTAACTTTGTGGCCCTTGGTAGAGTGCCATGGCATCACAGCTCATAGCAACCTCAAACTCTTGGTCTTAAGCAATTGTCTTTCCTCAGCCTCCCTAGTAACTGGGACTACAGGCCTCCACCACAACTCTCAGGTATTTTTTGGTGGCAGTTGTCATTGTTGTTTAGCAGGGCTAGTCTTGAACCCACTAGCTTTGGTGTATGTGACTGGCACCCTACTCAATGAGCTACAGGCGCTCAGCCAGTGTGTATTGGTTTGTTATTATTATTATTTTTTTAAGAGACAAGGTCTCACTATGTTGCCCAGGCTGGCCTTGAACTCCCAGGCTCAAGTGATCCTCCTGCCTCAGCCTCCTCAGTCCCTGGCACTACAGATGTGTGTTATTTTGTGTGTAAGTCACTAAATTTCTGGTAACTTATTATGCAACAAAAGAAAAGGAAAATCCGTGTTGAGAGCTCAGAATAGAGCCTGGCACTGCCAGTGCCTGCGTATGTCAGGTGGTTTTAGTGGTGGCAGCACATCATCTCGTTCCCTTAGATTACAACCAAGCAGAGCCCATCTCAAAAAATTGACAGAAACAATCATACCTTTTTTATTTTCCAACCCTGAGAAATTTCTTCCAAGGGTTTTCCGTATTTACTTCTTGCCCTTCCATTCACTCTCACTTTGCTGCAATTTAACTCCTCTGTCTCCTCTAGTCCATCGAAGCTGCTCTCTTAAGGTCGCCAATCATCTCCCAGCCACTAAATCTGATGGATGGCTTGGGCCCTTCCCATACTTGACTCCTCTGTAGCCTTTGCTGTCAGTGACTGAAGTGGCTTAGAGCTTTGCCCAAAGGAGACACTCACTGAATCAAAGCCTCTTTCAGGAGGACCCAGGAGTGATCAGACCCTGACACACTGGTTCCTGGCAATTTTCAGCCATTCACAAACTTGCATGCTTTTTGGGATCCTGCAGATGCACAACTGAAGCACTCAATAATATAGGGACAGCCCCTACTTCCAATGGAGATTACATCCTAGGCTTGGGGGAGATTAAAATTAAGTCAACTAATAAACGAACAATATGATTTCAGAGAGTGGGAAGTATTATGATGACAAGAAGACAGAATGAAGGCGAAGAAAGTGCTGTGTAGAGGGCCTATGTTAGAGTCGGAGGGCAGAGTAGGCTTCTCTGGACAGATGGTATTTGCGTTGGGGTCTGAGTGAAAAGAAGGAGCCAGACATGGGAAGTCTGGGGTGGGTGGCAGCATTCTAGGTCAGGGAAACAGCTAATGCAAAGGCTGCCACATGGAATATTCAAAGAACAGAAAAAAGGACAGAGGGGCTGGAGCAGAGTTGAACAAACAGGCAAGTGGCAGGACAGAAGGTCAGAGACATCAGCTGGGTCAGATCACACAGGGTCTTGCAGATTGCCCAGAAAGGGGAGTCTGGATTTTATTCCAAGGGCACCAGTGGATCAGTAGAGGTTTAAAGCAGGGGAGTCATTGATCTAATTTCTGTTTTATAAAGATCACTGTGGTTGCTACATGGAAAATAGATCATTTTGCAAAGACAAACCCAGGGAGACTAGCTGGATGGCTATCACAGTGGTGTGAGGGAGAAATCGGGATGGCTTTGACTAGAGATATGGGCCAGGTTTCCCAGGAGACAGACTCTAGAATTCGTTGATTTGCATGCAGATAATTTACTGGGGAATGCACTCAGGGATGACACCTAGGGGAATGAGGTCCCCAGGATTAGGCAGAGAAGGAAGTTAAACTGTGATGAAGTTGCAACAGAGCCTACAGCCCACCCAAGGGAAGCCCCAGAGCTGGAAAAGCCCCTCAGAGCTGTCCTGAACTAAGGCAGGAAGGCCGGGCTCTCATGCCCCAGAGTTAACCTGTCAGTGGGTATGGAGTATGGGCCTGGGAAGGGTGCATAGCCTCAGGTGAGGGGCTTCTCTTCAGCTGAGGGGAATTCATGAAGGAAGACCCAACAGCTAGGTCTGGGCATGGCACAGCATCCACTACAGGTGGAAACCATTAAAATGTAGTGAAAGGGCAGGTAGAATATAATTCCTAAGTGGAACTGGTGAAACTCACATTAGCCTGGTTATAGATGAGCAAAACATGAGAGGAATCAAAGATGGTGCCAGGAGACCTGGCTTGAGCCCTAGGATGAAGGGTGGTACCGTTTCCCTGGGACAGCCCAGGGGAGGAAGGACTTTTGGGGAGGGAATTAAGAGCGCCCCTTTGGCCTTGTGCTCTTCAGGAGGCTGATAGCCACAGGGCTGTGTCAGCCATGCAGGGCTCAGCAGAAGGTCAAGGCTGAAGTTACGATTTAGGGAGCTATTGGGTCTTCTAACCAGCAGAAGACGAGGAGCCTGAAAAGACACTGAAGAGAGGCCAGGGAATCAAGGAGAGAAGTGTCCCAGAAGCTAAGCAAGGGGCTGCCCTGGGGAAGAGGAAGAAGTCACCAGGCTGAGTGATGGTGCATTTGGCAAGATGGAGGAGGATTTCGTGGGAAATCCTGCCCTGAGAGGTTTTCACGGAGCGATGGGAGTGGAAGCCTGTGTAGAAAGGTCAAGGGGAGAATGCGGGGTGGAGAAGTGATTATCGTGACTGCAGAATTTTGTAATTCGAAATGTCTTGCGGTGCATGGCAGGGAAATGAAACAATATCTGCAGGGCACCGTCTGGTCAGTGAGGGATTAAGAGATGTTATTCCAGACTGTACAGATGAGGACGTTCTAGCGAGGGATGGGGGTGGAAGCCGCAGAGTCCTGAGAATGCAGGCTCAGGTGGAGCCTGGGAGTTAATGAGGGCTTGGACCTGCTAGGTGCAGAGACCTTTATCCACATAACCAGACACCATAGGTTAGTAGATTTAGTGGGGAAAGTGATTATCATTATGCCAGTGAAGTAGGAGACCAGTGGAAAAGGATTTGATAGTCAGCCTGAGGAAGACATGAAACCCCATTCTTAATCCCCACTGGGGAAGACAAGGCTTGGGGTCTGGCCTTGGCATTGGAGCTGGGGCATTCAGAGCAAAGGAGGCCACCTGAACAGAGGGACTAGAGGCCACCTCAGCCTGCCACACCCATCCACCTTGCCCTTGAGACGATCTTGCCTTTGGGATCTGAAAACCCAAAGTCATATGGCTTGAACTGTCTGTGTCTATCCTAGGAAATCTGTCCTCAGAATTTCCTGAGGCTGAGGGCCAAGGCTTTCTCTCTTAGGTGATGCAGGGGCAGTGTATGTCTTTTCTCTGGGGACTCTCACTTCCTTCTCCAATTCCCTTCTGACCAGCATATTCTTATTTTAGATTTCCTAGACACACCACACAGGCTGCGGGCCAGTGGTCTTGGCCCCAGAGCCATTTTTCATTTTAAGATGACCTAGCATCTTTCTGCTCTGATCCATTGATTCAAATGGCCTCTCAAAGGCTTATTGATTTCCCTCATTTCCAAGTTCTCCAGTGTGACTCTCATGAAGAATTAGCTGCTCTTTCCATTTTCCATCACTCTCCTTGCCTTCAGTGTCCCTTGTTTTCCTCTCATGCCTTCTCATCTCCCCTGAGGCCTTCCCTCCCCTTGCACATGGGCATTGCAGGTGCCATGTTCAGGTTTATTTTCTTCTGACTTGACAGACGCTTCCCAGGATGCCCTCGGCTGCCCTGGGGCTCACTGACAACCTGATGAATTCCCAAGCATTGGTCACCCACCTAGAGCCCTGCCCTGAGGGACAGACTGGTAGTTCCACTATCTGCATTTAATCTCTGCCCCACCTCAAGGGTCACCTCCACGGTGAAGCCCTTCCTGACAATGCCACTTCCTTTGACACTCTATTCCTGGTGGGAATTTCAAGCTTAGCATTTTGCAACGCTAATTTTTAGAAGACTTTTTTTTTTAAGAGAAATTTTAAGTTCACCGCTACATTGAGCAAAAAGTCCAGATAGCTTCCATGTGCCCCTGGGCCCCATACAGCCACAGCCTCCCCCGTTATTGACATCCCTACCAAAGTAGTGTATCTGTTACAGCTGATGAACCAACACTGACACATCATTATCACCCACAGTCTGTGGTTTACATTAGGAATCACTCTTGGTGTTGAATGTTCGATGGATTTTAACAAATGTACACTGATGTGTACCCACCATTAGAGTCGCACACACAGTGGTTTCACTGCCCTAAAAATCCTCTGCGCTCTGCCTGTTCGTTCTTCCTTCTTCCCTCATTCCTGCTGAACACTGATCTTTCTATTCTTTCCATTGTTTTGCCTTTTCCGGAATGTCATATACTTAGAATCACACGGTGTGTAGCCTTTCCAGATTGGCTCTTTTTAATCGGTAATGTGCATTTAAGGCTCCTCCATGTCTTTTCATGCATGATGGCTCATTTCTTTTTCACACTGAATAATATTCAATTGTATGGATGCACCATAGTTTATTTCTCCATTCATCTATGGAAGGACATTTTGTAATACTAACTTTTCACGCTTGTCAAGAGCGGGGTGGCCAAGTCTTTATAATCTCAGCACTTAGCTGAGTGCCTGGTACACAGCTAATCCTCAACAAGGTCTTGTTAAATGAATGAATGAACAAACTAACAAGTGAAGGAAGAGTATGCCACTGATATCTGCCACTCCTGGCGTTGAAAGCTAAATGTAATCTCTCCTCTTAATCCTTCCCTGTCATCATCTCCCAAGGGATCCAGATATTCTTCTTGGATTTTCTGCCTTGTAGAACATCAACTGCTACAAACATATGAAGATATCCTGGGTTCTTCTTTCTCCTTCACCTTCCCTATCTTACTACACCCCCTATTGATTTTACTCTTGAGTGTCCCCCAATTGTCTACTACTGAAGATCAGATCTTACTCACTTCTCACTTGGATCCTCGTTCTCACTCCCACCAGGGCACTCTTCACACTACCCACCTGAGTGGTCTTCTTCAAATGTCTCTTCCCCTATTTAAAATCATGCAACAAGCCCCCATGCCTTTGGGATTACAGTGGAACACCTTATAAAGACATTTCAGAGTTACTCGGATGCAGCCCCCGAGACAGCGTATGTAAAGTAAAGCTCTCAGCATAGTGCCTGAAACAAGAAAAGCACAGGAAGTATTCAGATCATTACCATTATTACTATAAAGCCTGGAGATGAGAAGAGTTTACAAGGACATGAGAATTGCCAAGTATCTGTGATCCAATATGCATCAGATCCTTCTGTCTTGTCCCAAGGGGCATAATTGGACCAATGGGTGGAGGCTGCAGAGAGGCAAATTTTATTTCAATTGAAGGAAGTGTCTTGGACTCGGGCATTGCAAGTGCCACATTAGTTTCCAAGAATTTTCAAGAGTATTCAAGCATCAGGGGTCAGGGCAGTGGTGTGGACCACCTGATCTTGTGGTCACCTCCCTCCTGACCTATGGATTTTGTGAAATGGTGGTGAGAGCTCTGCCCAGTGCCAGCCCTAAAGTGCTAGCCTCCAAGCCCTGCTTCTCACCTCCTTCCCGTAGTCCCCTCCACTCCCACCACCATCACTCCTAGTCTCCAGCCTGGGCTGTTTTGGTAGCCCCTTGACAGCTCTTGGTCTGTCCCCTCCTTCCTATCCAATCCATTCTCCACCTCGTGTACAAACTAATATTGTTAATTCAACAGTAGAAGCCCTTTCATTCCTCTCCTCAAAAACCCTCAAGACCCCTGTTCCTACCCCATTGCCTCCACCATAAACGCTAAATATTAAGTCAGTTGTTCCTGGCTGCACAAACTTTGGGTTGAGATTAACTCTACCACTTACTATCTGCCAGACCTTAGACAGATCACGTGTCCTCTTTGGACCTTGGTTTCCTTGTCCATAAATTGGGGATGGTCATGCTGACCCTGAAATAGTCATGAGGATAAAAGGAAAGTTGTGAAGTCTCCAGCAGGGTACTGAGCCCACTATGAACTCAGGACACCACGGTTCTGTGCACACTCCCAGCGTCTTCTCCCACCCTCCTTCCCCTCTGCAGCCCCTCTCTGTCCCCCAGCCAGTATACAAATCATGTCGCTGAATGTCTGTCAAGGCCATCCTCCTGATTTGGGTTACTACTCACCACATCTGGCAACTATAACCCTGTTCATCCTTCCAGGGGCAACTCCAACCTCTCTTCTTCCATGAGCCCTTTCCCTGTTCTCCACCAGAACAAAGCACCTCCACTATTGAGCTAGTTCTGTGTCTGGTTCCCCAGATCATAAGGACAGGAGCCTCTTCTGGTTCAGTGACTGCTCTCTGCAGCCAGTGCACATGATGTGTCCTTCACTGGGAGGTTAAGTGGGTGGGTCCAAGGAAATGTAAGAGAGGCCGGGAATGAAGGCTCTGCCATCAATGTTACTTATAGAAGCAGATGGATGGGAAGGAAGCATCGTCAGCCAAACCACGCCTCCCCCCTGTGATATCCAGTCTGCTTTCACTGAGGCCAGGCCTGGGTGGTCTGCGGGAAGGGCTGGCTGGCTGTACAGGGTGGGTGTAGCTCTGTGTTCAGTCTGCCACCTCCAGAACTTCCCCAAGGAGTCCCCTTCTCTGAATCTTCAACTCCGAAGGTCCTTCTCCATAAAAATTTCCAGAGACGGGAAGGAGAGACCACCAGCGACCCTCTCTGGCCAGTCACTCTCTACCCTATAGACAGAGGCTCTGTGTGGCCACCCGAGACTCTCTCTGGAGCAGCCCAACCTTCTGGCTCGAGCTGGAATTCCCTGTTGTCTGTTGGGAAGACCCAGGACAGAAGCACAGGCCACCAAGGGGGCAGCTGCAGAAGGAAAGGTCAAGAAGATGACCAGACTGTGTAGCCCAGCTGAGCCCGGAGCTCAGGACTGAGCCTGTGTCCATCCGCGAGGCTGGCGTCCAGTGCTCAGAGCCTGGCTGGACTCAAGTCACCAGGAAGGCCAACACTGACCGGTATTGAGAGGTGCAGAGTCCGGGGACTAGCTTGACACACACACAGTGATGAGCTTGCCTCTCTTCTTCCTCTCTCTCTGTGATGAAGATTTGTAACCCCACAATCCAGTTACGCATTGCGAGCATACCCCAGACCTCTAGGGACCCCGAGATCTGGGCTAAAACAGGAGGGAGGCCAGCTGTGGACCCAGGCTGCAGTTTATTTGTAACTGGCCAAGGGGTGGGATCTGAAGCTCTTACTGCCCCCACTCCCATTTCCTTTATAATGACATGAAGCCACCCCACAGCCCCCACCCCCGAACCTTCCTAAGGTAAGAGTAAAATCGATTTTCCTTTTTAACTCGAAAGCAAGATAAACACATGGCACCCTTAGGGGCGGAGGGGAAGCACTTAAAATAGCACATCTCTGGGAGCAGGCGCTGCACACAGAGTTCGTCACAGACGAGGGCTGCATGCAAATCGCAGAGGCAGCAGCTGGGCCCCACCCGCCCCCAGGGAACAGGTGAGAGGCAGCACCTTCGCCCCCTGCACCCTCTGCCTCCCGCACAGCCTGCAAGAGCATCCTCAGGCCAACCCATTCTCTGATCTGGAAAGTTCCTATCAGGCCGTCCTCACCTGAGTGTGCACCCATGCAGCGATGGGGTGCTGATCACCCCTCGAAGTAGCCCACTGCAGTTCTCCCATTAGAAACTTCTCCCCTTGCAGACCCAGCATGGGTGTCCCAGCAGTGGTCCCCACAGAGGGAGGTCAATCCTGAGTCCTGTATCCCTCCTGCTCATTAGGCCCCTATGTTCCACCACCACATGGCCCTGCAGGGGTTGGAAAACCAGTCATGTCCCCTCCACCCCTCTCTTCTTATCTGAGCCCCAGAACCTGCAGCCATTCCTTGCAGGACACTGTCATTTACTCTGGACCCCTCCTTCACTTTGCTGGGAGGTGAGGAAATCTTCAAGTCTCCAGAGGGGAAGAGGAGGAGGAGGAGGGAACAGCTTGGGGCAGGGGAACTGGTGTCGTCGATCGAGGTTGACACTATGTCAGGAGGTGTGTTCAGAGTTGTTTCCATTTCTGAATCAATCCACTCAGCAACCCTGTGACTTAGGGTTATGACCCCCTACTCCCTTGTTTACAAGTGGGGAGACTGTATCACGGGCATTTCAGCACTTTGCCAGGATCACGAGAGCAGTGAATTGCTTTTAATCATGCACTGCCTTTTCCTAAGAATCATCATCTTCATTTTTCTGATTTATGGCTTCGCATTATCACAGTCTGTACATAAAAGGGGCCACCTTACACATGGGTAGAGCAACAGGCAGAAAGGAGCAAGGTGTTGTGGCCGGACTTTCTGAGATCGAGGCCAGCCAGATGGCACCTGGGCTGTTCGGGGGGGTGGAGTGTCCCCTGCCAGGCCGTCTGGTTGCTTGTGTGAGGATGTGGTCTTTGAAGGCCAAGGTGGGTTCCAGTCTTGAGTCTGTCCCTGTGGGAAGTTAGGCAGGGATCCCCCATATACAGTCTCAGAGTCCAGGATGTGATGGCGGCTGTGGCTCCTGGGGATATGGCAAGGACTCTCCAGGCCAGGGGGTGACAGATGTGGGGAAATATGCCATCTCACCCTTCTCAGGGGCAACTCTTTTCTGCAAAAATGTGCTAAAGATAGAGTGGGGTGGCTAAAGCCAAGGATATGGCCGATGAGTCATTACAACAGCTGTCGCTGTACCAACACTGCTGGGGACCAACTGTGCCCAGGCCTATGTCAGAGGCAGCCTCAACACCATTCCTGCCCCACAGGCGTCTAGACCCTGGCTGGGGAGGCAGATTGGCCAGTACAGGTAAATGATGGCTGTGGGGGCTGAAAGGAGGACCAACTCAGCCTGGGAGAGTCACAGTGAACACCCTGAAAGAGATGACACTAATGTTCTCAGAGGGAGTCAGAGCAGGCTGGGAGCGAGCCGAAGAAAGGTAGAAAGGTGGCATGACAAAGTGACGGGTCTGACAGAGGACACAGCAGAGCTGGGACCATGCTTCCAACAGTGTGGCGGAAGCATGGGCTGTGTGCTGGAGGGACCCACTGGTCCAGGCACAGAGCCCAAGACATCCTCCCATGAGTCAGCAGCAACAATCGCTGGATCTCAGCAGGGATGCTGAGCTCAGGGTACCAGATGCCAGCCAAGGATCCAAGTGGGGAAAGAAGGACATAGCTCTGGTGGTACCAGTCACTGAGGAGAGAGGCTAGTGAGGAGCATAGAGAGGTGAGATTGGACAGAGTGGGTTTTGAGGTGCCCGTGGGGCACAGTGAAGGACCTATCCTTTCTGAAAATAGATGATGGGAGTGGCCCTCAGCAGAGGTCTAAGTTGCACCGTCACAACATGCCCCCTGGATTATCATTCCTAACTCCTGCCTCCCTCCCTGAGACAGAGTACATGCCCTTATACATCCTCGTTACACATCCCCAGCTTGTGCTGTGTGACTCTTACACTGTCTGGCTATCTTGCTCTCCTCCCCCCTGTCGACCTTGGGCTGTGCCTTGTGAAATGTGCTGCGGTAATAGTCTGCTGGTTCTGAGAGAAGTCTCTACGAGATGCCACTTACTTCCCCTTTCTCCTGTTAGGCATGGGCCCTCCCACAAACCAAGCCTACAACAGGGGCTTGGAATGAAGGAGAATAGAGTAGACCAAAGTCTACCCTGCAGCCTGGGTCCAGCCTAAGCCGGTTGAAACCAATCAAAATCAGCCAAATTCCAGCCAATCTACAGATTCAGAAATCTGAAACACATATTTGTTATTATAGAACACTGAGCTTTTGGGATTGTTTGTTATGCAGCACGATTGCAGGTGAAACCTGACCAATACACTGAACATGGAGGATGTGGCCCAGGGAAAGCAGACAGAGTAGGGTGGGGAGAGAGCCTGGCATGCTCAGGACAGCAGCACTAAGAGAAGGGGAAGGGCATCCAGGCTGGGAGGGAGACCGAAGCATCACCTGTGGGGTGGGAGGAAACCACGGAGGGGCAAGGTGGGAAAACATGAAAGGCAGCATCATCACCCCACCGGTGGGCTGTATAAATAAGCTGTGGGCTGCACCCTTCCACACTAGCCAGGGGCTTCTCAGGCTGTGGACACCCGAGGAGGTATAGTTAGGAAGGGGTCAAAATGGTGGCACATACTTGAGCTTGTGCTGAGAGAGACTCTTTGCTGAGTAGGACAAGGTCGATGGGGAAACAAAGGGACTGAAGAAGACTCCCTCTGTAAGAGGCATGTAAAATCAGAAGCATGGGAGAAACAGAATGGCACCTAAAAAAAGGAGCCAGCAGAGTGAGAGGCCACCTTCCTGCAATGCCTGGGGCAAGCAAACGGCCAAGACCCTGCCAGTAAGATACCTGCATGTCTTACTGGGGCTCTCAGAGAGAAACCCCAAGAGAGCTAGGTCTGCAGGATGGCCATGCCTTTCTGAGGAGGCAGTTGGGAACACCAGTCCTCTTCCTCAGCCTGTCTCAAGGCTGCTGTCTGGGGTCTGAGGCTGCCAGTGCCCTCCTGGAGTGACTGGGCTCTGACAAGGTAAGCGCAAGCCCCCCAGCCCTGCACCAGCAGTGGCTGCGGCACTGGCACCAGGCCCGCCCTCTGAGCACATTCCTGCTTGGCTAGCTGTGTGGGTCGGACACCTCTTTTGCATTTAAAAGTCCCTTTTGTTCAAGCAGTAGAATATTATGCAACCATTTAACACGAAGCTGTTGATCTACATTTATTGGCATGTGAAGATGTCCACAACATATTATCGAGAGGAAAAAAATCATTTACACAACAGCATGCAGAATCTATTCTGTTCACTTAAAACCACGCGCATATGTGTTTACAGCCAGACAGGGGTGTCTGGAAAATGTTCCTCAAAGTAGCACCAGTGGTTGCTTCTGGGGGGTAGGGTGTGTTTTCTTCTTCTTTCCTTTCTGTCACTGAATTGTTTAATAACGAACATGCATTACACTTTACAATGATATTCTTTTGTTTTTTTAGTTTCTTTTTTAAAATTTCAGAATTTTACCGGGGTACAAATGTTTTGGCTGCATGAATTGCTTTTGTACAGTTTGAGTCAAAGTTATAGTAAATAACGTTAATAGCAAAGTACTTTTCAGAAAGCCCCACTATGCTATTTAGTTAATTTTACAATACAGGACCTGGGCCGAGGGAGCATCAGTTGCCTTCTCTGCCTCTCTCTTCCCTCTCTCTCCCCCTCTCTTCGCCCTCTCTAAGCACCCAGACAGGGGCTCTCCCTGTTGCAATGACTTTGGAATAATGTCAGCTCTGTAGAAAATGGGCATGAGAATTTCTACCCCCAGGAGGTTGTTTGAGAAATAGATAAATCGCATGAAGGCAACTGAACGCCTTCTCGAGCATGCTTGGTATTGAATGAATGTTGTGGTTAGTGGCAATCACACCACAGACCGAAAAGATCAGGGGCCCCAAAGCCTTGGGAACTCAGCCTCTCACCAGTTGGAGGCGAAAATGCCTTTCAGTAGCTGTCTCACTCAGAGCCTGGAGAACTTCTAGTTAATACAAATTTTCTTTTTTTTTTTTTTGAGACAGAGTCTCACTCTGTTACCCTGAGTAGAGTACCCTGGCGTCATATCTCACAGCAACCTCAAACTCCTGGGCTTAAGCAATCCAGTAGAGACAGGTGTCACTGGTCTGGAACTCCTGAGCTCAAGCGATCCACCTGCCTTGGCCTCTCAGAGTGCTGGATTACAGGCGTGAGCCATCATGCCTGCCTCTTCACATGAATTTTTAATTAGCACATTTGCCTGTCTCTCAGGGGTTGGCAAACTTTACCACATGGGCCACATCCAGCCCACGGCCTGTTTTTGTGTGGCTGTCGAGCTAAGAATGGTTTTTCTATTATTAAAGGGTTGAAGAATATGAGGCAGAGACCATGTGTGGCCCATATTTATCACATGGTCCACACCAAAAGTTTGCTGACCCCTTCTGTGTCCTGTAGTGGATTAGAAGCAGGTATAGGAACACTCTTGAGACCCCTGGACTGCTGCAGAAGTGACAGCTAATGAGAGGAGGGAACAGCACAACTCAGGAAAGCATAGGGTGGGTGCTAACTCTCATGATTCTGAGGCATTGAAAGAGACATTGTCTTCAGAATCCTCTGGTTAGGGTGGTAGGGATGATTTCTACTCTAGCACGTAAAATGGAGTTTGGTGGTTGAAGGGAAGAGCTTTGGTTAAGCGGAAAACACAACCTGTGCATTGGGTACGGTTACCATCCCTGCTTTTGGAGGAGCCTGCAGGGCCTCAGAGAGAGAAGCAATTAGGCCAAGGTCACAGTCATCCCACTGGTGAATGGAGAGCAGGGATTTGAGTTCAGGCAGTATGACCCTAGGTACTGTGTGCTGAACTTTTGCCTGCAGGGTTATTCTAGGGCAGGGCAGGGTCTGTTAGATGAGGGTGGCCAGATTCCTCCCGGAATGTCAACATTTCACCTATGTCAAGTGGACCCCTGGGAGCCAGTGGTACACCCACTCAATTGTTCAGCCCTGGTTATGCGGCTCAGTCTCTGCAGAGAGAGCAGAGGCCCTTTGTGGCAAGAGGGAAGGGAACACCCATGTTCTGGTCTCCAGCCAGGTGGAGTAGGCATCATGTTGCATCATTTCCTTCTGTCTTAACAGACACTCAGAACATTGAGACAATGACTCCATTTTCCAAGAGGTAATTGAGGGTCAAGGAGCTGGCCCAAGGTCATGCAGTGTGTGAATAGGAGGTTCTGGATTTGAAACCAGTTCTCTCTAATTCCAATGTCCTTGCCTTTCACGCTCCACCGTGCTACCTCTTTTGCGGGTGGGTAGGGACGCCTCCTTGTTGTCTGTCTTTGGGGGCACCCACTTCTGCACTAGCAAGTACATCAGCAGGCTTGCTGCCTGCCCAGCTCCTGCCAGCCCTGTCCCACGGAATCTGAGCCAGTCAAGTGTAGCAGGATTGGGTCTGCTGAGGCAGACTAATGAAGCAATTTAAAAACAATTGTTGGGAACACACAGACATCTGGGTAATAATAGACTACAAGACAACTGACCAGTGAATTTTCTCAGGGCCACTAACGGAGCAAGATCTACCTCAGCACACGCAGACGGCAAGAGACTTGTGGGCGGGTCCCGCAGGTGTCTCTGTGAGTGTTGAGACAGATTCACTGCACACGGTCGGCCCATGCACTGCTCCGGCACGGCCTGGGGGCACTGTGTGTGTGTGTGTGTGTCTGAGGTGAACATAGGTGCATTTTCAGCTCGACATTATCATGCGAATACTCTGCTTTGCATACATGTGAAAGAGCATCTGTGCATACGTGTATTCTCATGAACATTCACAAAAGCACACGTGGGCATACAACATAATATGTGTGCATATGATGGGAGAACACAGCATTGGCCCCAATTCCTCACCGCACCCAGTATGGCACTAAGGGGGCGGAACCCCTGCCCCTTCACTGTGGTCACGCTGCTTGCTTTGGCCAATAGAATAAGGCCAGTGTGGTGGAGTGCCAGTTCCAAGTCAAGACCTTAAGAGGCCTCTTGTCCTTCTGCCAACACCATGAAGAGAGCACCCCCCCTCGCCCTTGGTCCCAGCCCATGGATCAGAGCGGCTCCAGCAGAGCCCAGCCACAGATGCACAGATGATGATAAGCGGCGTGGTCTGTTAAACAACATGAATTAACCAGTAAACACGTGCACATGGAGACACGTGTGCTGGCATCCTTCACTATCTGAGGGGGATTGTTCCAGCACCTCTGTCGGGGACCAAAACCCACAGACGCTCAGGTCCCTTGTATAGAATGGGGCAGCATTTGCATATAACCTATGCGCTTCTTCCCATATAGTGTATTTTATATCATCTGTAGACTATGCATGATACTTAGGGTAAATGCTATGTAAATAGTTGTTATGTTGCATTTCTTTTAATTTTTGTTATATTGTATGTTTTTTAATATTTTTGATCTGTGGTTGGTTGAATTTGAAGCTGCAGAACCCATTGATATGGAAAGCCAACTGAACGTGCATCGGATAACCCTGTACACACCTGCACACACCTGCACCTACCTGCACACACACACACTCTCCTGCACGCACACACCTGCACACACACACTCTCCTGCACACACCTGCACACACCTGCACACACACCTGCACACACCTGCACACACATGCACACACCTGCACACACACCTGCACACACACGCACACACCTGCACACACACGCACACACCTGCACACACACATGCACACACATGCACACCTGCACACACATGCACACACCTGCACACACACACGCACACACCTGCACACACATGCACACACCTGCACACACACTGCCAAACACAAACACCAGTGGACCTGCTTGGGTAAGGGCTTATAAGAGATAGAAGAGAGAATTAAATCCTATCTTATCCTGTCTCCATCGCTAAGAGATTCTCTCTTATTGTCAGGGGAGAGACGAAAGTAAGGTATTTGTCCCAAATTTCTTTTATAGACTTCACACCCAATAGCCTCCAGCCCCAAAGTGGCAGGGTTTTTTCAGAGTCTCCTCTGAGCCGCTCTGACAGAGGACTCCAGGGTTGATTCAAACCACAGCTTCCTCAGGAAGGAGGAACAGGCTGTCACCTTGTGACTTGGGAGCAAGAACAAAGGGAACTGCATAAAAGGCGTGGGTGGGCAGGGTGGGGCTGCTCCACCAGCGGGGGCATCTGAAGGGCACAGGCCCTGGGTCGTCTCTTTCTGCACCCTGGGCATAGGTGTCCAAGGCTCGGTGGGGCTGGCCCGGGCTGGACCCTCCTCGGGCAAGGCTTTCATCTGCCTCCCTCTGGGGATGGGGTGACTTGAGCTCTGGGCAGATGTTACCTGCTTCTTGGACATTAGCAGCTGGGTGTGATCCTGGCCCCTTACTGGTGGGGGGGGTGACATAGCTCAGTGGGGGTGGGTGTGAGATGGTATTCAGGCTCTTAAACCAAACTACCTGAATTCTAATCTTATCGCCACCCTTCCTAGCTGTGACTGGTTCAAGTAACTTAGCTTCTCTGTGCCTCAGTTTACACATCTACAAAATGGAGACTGTAATAGCGCCAATTTCATGGGGTCTTATGAGGACGAAATGAGATTATTACCATGAAAGGCCCTAGTTGTGAGCCTGGCATTGAAGCTGCAATAAATGGCAACTGCTATTACTAGCATTCTGGATGTTTGGCAGCCAGGGGCTATAGCTATACCTCGATTTGCTAGATGCTCTGGGGCCTGACACAGAGTGTGCATTAAGTAAAACTTTTGAATGAATTAACTAGTGAATGAGGGTATAGAAGACACGATGAAGGTCTCCAGGGTCTTTAGAAACAAGGATCAGGATTGGACTACAAGACAGATGAGGTGGCCGTTGCTGGACCTCACACGTGGTGAGAAGGGGTAGCAGCACCTGTGTACGGCCTGGCCCCGGTAGCTTCCCGAGCACATTCACATCCGTGGGTTGTCAGATCCTCACCATTGTCCCCATTTTAGAGACAGGGAAACTGAGGTTGGCAAAGGATGAGTCAGCTCTTTTGACTCCAAATCCCAGGAGCTCTCCATGACTCCAGAGTTTCTCTCAGAATGAGAAGGACTTTTGAGGTCCTATTTCAACTTCTTTCTCACAGGAAGATGAATCTGAGAAGGGAAACAACCACCTTCAGATCACACAATGAGGAGGACCCTTGACTACTGAACCCAAGTTCAGTGCAGCCTCTGAGATGTGCATGATCTAATCCACGTGCCTGCAAGCTAAGGACATACATGGGTAGGAATTAATTCCAGTATAACCATAATATATCCATAAAAAATAAAAATAAAAAGCCTTATTGGGACCGAAAAAAAGGGGGTGGCTGGGCATGGTGGTTGCTCACCCCTGTAATCCTAGCACTTTGGGAGACTGAACTGGGATGATCCCTTAAAGCATCTCTGCAAAACAGATGAGTCATATTGGTTTGAATAGGCAGCAAGGAATAAGTCTTCCCAGAGGCTCCTGGTTTGCTGTTTGGCTCTGCTTGCCTGGAGTTCAAAACCAACCTGGGCAACATACCTAGATACACCCTGCCCCACAAAAAAATTTTAAAAATTAGCCAAATTAACCAGGTGTAGTGGTGGGCACCTATAGTCCAAGTGAGTGACTTGGGAGGCTGACATAGGATTGCTTGAGCCTAGGAGTTTGAAGTTGCTGTGAGCTATGATCACGCCACTGCACTCTAGCTCAGGTGATAGAATGAGACCTGTAAAAAAAATAACCAAGAAAATCCCATGAAGGTTATGTCGAACAGTTGGATGAAAATATTTCAGATGGTATATGAAGCCAATACATTGTACCCCATGATTGCACTAATGTACACAGCTATGATTTAATAAAAAAAAAAATAAAATGAA
>CAUYRH010086327.1:0-20473 GCA_963574655.1 Perodicticus potto
GCGGGTGCCTGTAGTCCCAGCTACTTGGGAGGCGGAGGCAGGAGACTCGCTTGAGCCCAGGAATTGGAGGTTGCTGTGAGCTGTGATGCCACAGTACTCTATCCAGGGTGACAGCTTGAGGCTCTGTCTCAAAAAAAAAAAAGAAAAGGAGAATTATTCAATGAGTACAGCGATTCAGGGATTTTTTTGTTTTTTTGTTGTTGTTGATGTTGTAGTTTGTTTTGTTTAGAGACAGAGTCTCACTATGTCGCCCTCAGTGGAGTACCATGGTATCACAGCTCACAGCAACCTCAAACTCTTGGGCTTAAGCAATTCTCTTGTCTCAGCCTCCTAAGCAGCTGAGACTACAGGCACCCACCACAACACCCCGCTATTTTTTTTGTTGTAGTTGTCCTTGTTGTTTGGCAGGCCCAGGCTGGATTCGAATTCACCAGCTCCGATGTACGTGGCGGACGCTCTAGCCGCTGAGCTACAGGCGCCGAGCCTATGTTACATTTATTTTAACACAATAAAAAATTGGAGAAAAAGAGATAATTCTTGACAATCTCTGTGAGTAATCTTTTCTTTTTTTTGAGACAGAGTCTCACTCTGTTGCCCTGGGTAGAGTGCCGTGGCTTCATCATAGATTATAGCAAGCTCAGTCTTTTGCGTTCAAGCAATCCTCTTGCCTCAGCCTCTAAAGCAGCTGGGACTACAACCTCCTGCCACAAAGCCTGCTACTGAAAAAGGTCTCTAAAAAAGCCAATGTGGATGGTCAAGAAACTCTCTGAGACACTCAAATTTTAAAACAATGTGTTCAAAAGATAGAAAGGGAAAAATGGCCAAAACAAACCATGAAAAAGATTGGTAAATATCTACAAAAAGAGTACGTGAAAGGCAATGGCCTCAAATGAGCTGAGGCTCATGAAAAATATGAAGGCCAATAATAAGAGTTCTTCCTAAATGCACAGAAAGTGAAGAGAATAAGGGAGTGATGATACTTTAAAAAAATAAATCTAGGTAAGAGGATAGAGATATACACTTAGAGTAATCACTGAAGATGGCATTACAAATTTGAATCAAACGAGGACGCAATCCATGGAGGGAAAGTTCTTACAGACCGGGGCAACAGCAAATGCATACTGAGTTGGCAGGATACCTAAGTAGCAAACAGCAAGGAGGCCGGGTGCAGGGACTCACACCTGTAATCCTAGCACTCGGGGATTGCTTAAGCTCAGGAGTTTGAGACCAGGAAAAGCAAGAATGAGGCTCCGTTTTACTAAAAATAGAAAGGAACTAGCAAGACATCTTGTCAGGCACCTGTAGTCCTAGCTACTCAGGAGGCTGAGGCAAGAGGATCACTTGAGCCTAAGAGATTGAGGTTGCTGTGAGATATGATAAAGCCATGGCACTGGACCCAGGGTGACAGAGTGAGACTCTACCTAAAAAGGGAGGGAAAGAAGAGAGAGTGGGAGGAGGGGAAGAAGGAAAAAGAAAGAAACAGCAAGGAAGCTACTGTGGATGGAAAAGAGAGGGAACAAGGAAAGGAGCAACAAGAAACAAGGGGGAAAGATGACTTTCACACTGCATGAAATGGAAAACCTTTGGAATCTCAGAGCAGAGTGAACACACAACCTGACTCATACTACGAAAGCATCGCTCTAGCTACTGCAGAAAAGGGACTCCTGAAGGATAAGCATGAAAGCAGGCAGGACAGCTAGGAGGCTGACACAAGTCCGGGACAGGAATGATGGTAGCTAAATGTGTTTGAATCCCCAGGCCTGTACAAACTACACCTCAGAGTACTGAAAAAAAAATGTACAGATGCGTTGTTCATACAACCACTTCAATAAATTTTTATAACTTAAAAAGCAGTGCCAGAAGCCTGGAGATAAATGTTTTCCTATTTTTCACAAATCGAGGAAAGGAAAGGCAGATTTTAGAAACTGGGAGTCAAAACAAGCCTACTATGAACAAAACAAGGCCAAATGCTTTTATTCTAAGAAAGCACCAACAGTTTCCAATTTTTTCATATTTTCTTCCAGTCCTTATTCCCATGCATACCTGATTTTTCAGTTATAACGCACATTTTTATTGCCTGTTTTAATATTATGTGATAACACACTATAATTATAAGCATTCTCTATGTTGTTGCATAATATTTAAAATAACTGTAAAGGAAAAGGAACAAGGAGACAAGTTTGTAGATCAGGCATAACATTTTCAAGATATTTCTGCTTATCTCCTGAACTCTAGTCACATTATTTATCTTTTTTTGTTGTTGTTGTTGCAGTTTTTGGCCAGGGCTGGGTTTGAACCCGCCACCTCCGGCATATGGGGCCGGCACCCTACTCCTTCGAGCCACAGGCGCCGCCATATTCACGTTATTTAAAATAGACATCTGACAAAGGTTAAGCTTTGGGTAGCAACAAGTCATGCTAAGAAAATTATTAAATAAAACATTTCTTTTCAGACGCAAATAATATTTTAATAAAAATGGAATGTCAGAAATCCCAGAACCCTTTCACAAAGATGGCCAGAGTGAATATTTATTTTTATTCTGTAAATTCTAGAGAAGAGCTTTATTTCTCTAGGTATACAAGTAGCAAACTGGCTATGATAAAATATAAAAGTAGAGGGCTCGGCGCGGTGACTCAAGTCTATAGTCCTAGCACTTTCGGAGGATTGTTTGAGACTGGGGCCCCAGACCAGTTTGAGTGACACCCCATTAACCAGGCAGGGTGGCACTCACCTACGGTCCTGGCTATTTGGGAGCCTGAGGCAGGAAGAGTTCTTGAGCCCAGGTGACAGAGGGAGGCCGTGTTTCAAAACAAAATAAAAAAGGAGAAAAGAAAAGAGAGAGAATATGATTTATTTGTAGCTAGTTGGTATTTTCTACTCTTTTTTTTTTTTGAGACAGGATCTAGCTCTGTCACCCATGCTGGAGGGCAGTGGAGTGATCACAGTTTACTGCAGCCTCCACCCACTGGGTTCAAACAAGCCTCCTCCCTTAGCCTCCCTAGTAGCTAAGAGCAGAGGCACAAACCACTCCACTTGGCTAATTTTTTAAATTTCCTTGTAGAGATGTTGGTCTTGCTATGTTGCCCAGGCTGGTCACAAACTTCTGCCAATCTTCCTGCTTCAGCTTCCCAAGCACTGGGATTACATGGATGAACCACTGTGCCCAGCAAATATTTTCTACTTTTGATCATGTTAACTCATCATAGTCTTCAAAAAACACAACCTTTTAGGGTAGTGCCTGTGGCTCAGTGAATAGGGCGCTGGCCCCATATACCGAGGGTGGCAGGTTCAAACCCCGGCCCCGGCCAAACTGAAACAAAAAAAATAGCTGGGTGTTGTGGTGGGCGCCTATAGTCCCAGTTAACTCAGGAGGCTGAGACAAGAGAATCACCTAAGCCCAGGAGCTGGAGGTTGCTGTAAGCTGTGAAGCCATGGTACTCTACCAAGGGCGACAAAGTGAGACTCTGTCTCTAAAAAAAAAAAAAAACAAAAAATACAACCCTTTATTACACCACAGTGGTAGAAAAATGAGCTACATCTTCTAAATTTTCTTAGGTCAATCAGTTTGCATTGGAATCTTAAATATCTACCAGCTTCTTTTTTGTTCCAAGGTAACAGATGCCATTACATTTCAGTTTTTTAATGTTATAGTTCCGACAATTTTGCAAGTCAACCATGGTTCTGGATGTCAAAGAACTAAGAGAAATCACTTGAAATTGAAAAAATAAATGACAGAATTCTGGTTAAGATAGCTATGTAGGTTCATACTTTGAGACAATACTGTGAGAATTCTGGTTAAGATGGCTATGTGGCTTCATATTTTGAGACATACACGCACATACATATTCCTGCACTATAACAGTAACATTAAAAAAATAAAAGGTAAAAGAAAAAGAAAAGCAAAATTATAGCTACTGTATTAAGATTCAGTTGCAGGTATAAAACATCTCTAGTATTTTTTTTTTTTTTTTTTTTTTTTTTTGCAGTTTTTGGCCAGGGCTGGGTTTGAACCCGCCACCTCTGGCATATGGGGCTGGCACCCTACTCCTTTGAGCCACAGGCGCCACCCAACATCTCTAGTATTTTAAACAGAATCAGATTTAATATTTAGCTGTTAACACTTAGATGCTAACAAAATAATTAGAAGGGTTGGAGAAGCAGGTTTATGCTAGACCTTAAGGAATGCTTCTCAGAATCTGCACAGAACTGGCCTAACAAAGGAATGGCCATCTCTGCCATCATCAAAAAGCTAACGAAGCAAGGCATTGCTGTGCCAACTGCTGGCTACAGGATCACATCTCCCTAGCCACAGTCCACAAGTTAGGTAGCCAGTGTGATGCTGGCTGTAAGAACACACTGCACACTTCAGTTAGAGATCAAGAAGCTGCCGCCAGAATGGCTGTCTCTGAGGAACACAGCCCAGGGCCACAACTTGGAGATCAGAACCACCACAAACTCCAAGCCCTGGATCTGTACCAGCAAAATGGATGCTATGTGTACTACTACTTTCTCCCTACTGACTCATTTCTGAATCCAAGTCTCATAGAAGTAAATACAATTAGTGGAATATAAATCGCAACTCTGTAGTTTCCACTTTCTGGTCCATGTAGTACAAGAAGGCACAATAGAAGGAGGCTGAAACGGATGCTGAGTTACCCTATTGTACAAGCCACAGCTATATCCAAGAAAATGACAATAAATCATCTGAATTCTCTGATAATGTATTATTTATAATAAGTGGTTCAAGTACTATAAATGGAAAAGAAACAGAAACAGAAAGCAGTGAGAGAAATATAATGGGCTCTATATCTGGAGTAAGCAAAGAGGGCCAGGAGTTCAGCTTCCATAGGATAATGAGAATTAAAAGTGCCCACTTAAGGCAGGGCACTGACGCCAAGCTCATTGCTTAAAACAAGGGATTGGGCAGAACTCCAGGAATGAGAATGCAAAAAGAAATTTATGTAAAGCTGTACGCTAAAAGCAATAGGAAAGCCCAGCACGGTGGCTCATGCCTGTAATCCCAACACCTTGCAAGACCAAAGTGGGAGGATCACTTGAGGCCAGGAGTTTGACACTAGCCTGAGGAAGAGAGAGACCCTCATCACCACAAAAAATAGAAAAATTAGCTGGGCATCATGGTGTATATCTGTAGTCCCAGCTACTCTTAAGTCCCAGAGTTTGAAGTTGCAGTGAGCTATGATAACATCATGGCACTTTAGGCCAAGCAACTAAGTGACACCCTGTCTCAAAAAAAAAAAGGGCAGGGACCAGGATCTAAGCCAGCCACTTGCTAACTCAGTGGTTAGATGTGTATTATACATTATTATCATGATTACCAGAAATCCTGAGTTACCTACTGGAACCATATGGAGGCAATCAAAACTGCTAGGCAGGGTAGGATGTGATGAGATTGGGACCAGCTATCATTCAAGTTAAGCTCTCAAATTAAAATTCCAAAATAAGTAAAGAAAATTAACACCATGATTACCACTAAAATCAACTATGGGGAGATGAACTGACTCAAGAAAAAAAAAGAAGACGATGAAAATGACCTTAAAATAAATGTTTTGACTCTTCCAAGAGATAAAGGAAAAACAGCCATAAAACACAGAGATTCAAAGTGCAATCTCAGTACCACTCAGGATAAACACAAATAAATTCACACCTACACATGTCATAATGAAACTGCAGAACATCAAGGTACCATAAAGAAATATTACCTACCAAAAAAGCAACAATTAAACTGACAGCAAACACTTCATCAGCAATAACAGACGCTTTGAAGATAATGAAGTTATATGTTGAAAATGTTAGGGGAAAAGAACTATCAAGCTAGGATTCCACGCCCAGCTAAGCTATCATAAAGAATGAAGGCAAAATAAAAACATTTGAAGACCTACAATGACTCTGCATTTTCCACTAACAGTATCTCAGTAAAGAACCGACAAGATGTACTTCAGAAAGAAGAGCCCAAAGAAAGAAGCAAGATATATTGGGGATAAAACATAGTATCAAATGTAGTCAATTATAGATTATAAATAAACTACAATTAAAAGAAAAGTGACTGTAATTATGATTAAGAGAAAAGTGACAACAGGGATGAATTGTAAAAACATTAGGCAAAGTGAAACAACCTAGAAGTAAAACCATACATTATGTAATTCCATTCATATGAAATGTTCAAAGAGACAGGAAGTAGATTAGTGGTCGCCCAAGACGGGGTGACAGAGGTGGGGAGTAAGCTAGGCACTGTTAATGAGTACAGGATTCCTTCTGAGAGAGACAAAAGTGCTTTAAAATTAGTTTGTGAAAACGGCTGCACAACCCTGTGAATATACTAAAAAACACTGACCCATAGACTTTAAATGAGTGAATTGTATGGTGTGTGAATCATGTATCAATAAAGCAATTTTTAAATGTGGAACTAGAAGGGGAAAAGGAGATGTTCAAATATACTAAGATCCTTTTAAACTTTGATAGAAAAGTTTGCAGTTATTTATGCATTGTTAAAAACTTAGGAATAACCTTTATAAAAACAGAAATGCCATCAGTAACTTCTAAAATCAGTAGAGGAACAAAAAAAGATACTGATGATTTTATCAATCCAAGTGACAAGGAAATCCAAAAGCAAGCAAGAAGTAAAGAGAAAACATACAATGAGCCCAGTGGGTCACATCTATAATCCCGCCAATTTGGGAGGCCAAGGTGGGAGAATCACTTGAGACCAGGAATTTGTGACCAGCCTGATTAAAATAGCAAGACCCTATCTTTCCAAAGAACAGAAAAATTAGCTGGGCATGGTGGTGCATGCCTGTAGTAATAGCTACTAGAGAGACTGAAGCAGGAGGGTCCTAGAGCCCAGGAGTCTGAGGTTGCAGTGACCTATGGTACCACCACACTCTAGTGAGACCCTGCCAATGAAGTGGCAGAAATGAATTCAAATAGCTCTCCCTCTACACACACACATATACACACTCTCTCTCACCTACTGAAAGATGCAATCTAGGTTTCTCTCTCTCACCTCTTTCATCAAAGAGACCCACTTCCAATTCTCTTGGGAAGTGCTTTAAACTTTTTCTTAGGAAAAAAAAAAAAGAAAGAAAGATGGCTCAGTGGTTACGGCACTGGCCACATACACCGGAGCTAGCAGGTTCGAAACCAGCCTGGGCCTGCTAAACAACAATGACAACTACAACAAAAAAATAGCCAGGCATTGTGGCAGGTGCCTATGGTCCCAGCTACTTGGGAGGCTGAGGCAGGAGAATCGCTTGAGCCCAGGAGTTGGAGGTTGCTGTGATCTGTGACGCCATGGCACTCTACTGAGGGGGACATAGTGAGACTCTGTTCCCCCTCCCCCCAAAAAAAGAAAAGAAAAAAGAGAGGGACAGAGGGAGGGAGGGAGGGAGGAAGTGATGGAGGGAGAGAGGAATCAAGGAAAATAAAATAAATAAATAAATAAAATAAAAGACACAGTCTATAGACTAGGTGAAAAATCCAAATATAAGACTTTACCTAACAAATGCAAACAATGTAACCCAATCATACGTACCCTTATATTAATCTGAAAAAAAAGAAATAACTATGCACTGCCTATGAAGGCTAAATGTCTAAGGCAAAATGATCCAGAAAATTTGAAAATAGATTGTGAAAAAACGTATCAGGCAAATATTAAACAAAACAGAGCTGTTAAAATAATATTTATTAACAAGTAAAATAGAACATAAGTTAAAAAACAAGGAAGGGGGCTCGGCACCTGTGGCTCAACGGGCTAAGGCACCAGCCACATACACCTGAGCTGGCGGGTTCGAATCCAGCCCGGGCCCGCCAAACAACAATGACAACTGCAACCAAAAAATGGTCGGGCGTTGTGGCGGGCACCTGTAGTCCCAGCTACTTGGGAGGCAGAGGCAGGAGACTTGCTCGAGCCCAGGAATTGGAGGTTGCTGTGAGCTGTGATGCCACGGCATTCTATCCAGGGTGACAGCTTGAGGATCTGTCTCAAAAAATAAATAAATAAATAAATAAATAAAAGGAAGGGGGTTGGTGGGATGAGCAAACCTACCTAACATGGTACAATGAACACTATCTGGGTGATGGTTACGCTTTCAGCCTGATTCAAACACTACAGAAGCAATCCATGTAACCAGAAACATTTGTGCTCTTGTAATATTTTGAAATAAAAAAAGATAAAAAACAATATTGGAATAAAAAGGACATTATATAATGATAAAACAGTAGACTCTATTTGAGACCAGCAATGGCAACATGGTGAGACCCCCATTTCCACAAGAAAAAAAGTTTTTAATTAGCCAGGCATGGGGCATATGTCTAGAGTCCCAGCTACTTTAGGAGCTGAGACAGGAGGATATCTTGAATCGAGAAGTCTGAGTCTGCCGTTAACTATGATCACATCACATTGTAATGTAAGTGACAGAGTGAGACACTGTCTCCCAAAAAAAAACGAATAGAATAAAGACATCCATTATCACTAGTTCTACTGAACATTGTTTTGGAGTTCCCAGAGAGTACAAAAAAGCAAGATAAAAATACAAAGCATAAGAATTAAAAAGGAAATAGCAAAATCTAAGAGAATTTACAATTAGAATTAATAAAGAGAATTTAGCAAGGTTGCTGAACTTGCAAAACTTGCAAAAACTGGCAGTGTTGTTATATATCAGTAGTACCCAATTTAGAAAACATAATTTTAAAAGAAACCAAATTATAATAGCAATAAACCACATAAGGTAAGTGGGGGTGGGAGGAAATCCAACAAAGTATGTATAAGACTCCTCAGAGAAAAGTGTAAGATTTTATTACAAATGAAAAAAACTAAATATTGTGTTCATAAATAGAAATATCTGATGGAATAACCTAATCAATTCTCCTCAAGTTACTCCATAAAAAAAATCAAAACAATTCTCATCAAAATACACAGAAAATTTGCATGGAACTTGATAAGCTCATTCTAAAGTTCACATAGATGAATAAATGACAACCACAGCCAAGGTGGTTTTGAAATAAATGGTAAAATAATTCAAATAATACGGTATTAGCCCAGATACAGACAAACATAATCAAGGGAAGACAATGGAGGACTCAGAGACAGTCAAGAACATACACAGAAATTTGATATTAGACAATGGTGGCATTGCAAATCTAAGGGGAAATAGATTATTCAATTAAAAAAAAGCTGGGATGATTGGCTATGCATTAGGCAAATTAGATCCCTACCTTTAAACAAAATAAAACTGATAAAGGAAAAAAAAGTACCCAAAATGTGAAAAGAAAAATAAAGTCAGAATTTCCAAAGGAATTATGACATTGGAGTTCTTTTGACCTTCTTACTTGATAAAATGTCTAGGCCTTGAACAATCCTACTGTTCTCTTCAAGGGCACCCTGGACTCATACCTGAATTCTCCTTATAATTTGGAAGGTGCAGAGTAGAGCAGGAGTACCACTCTCCAAGTCCCGTCATTAGACTTTTGGTAATACAGCCTACATACGACCACACTAGATTTTTTCACTATGAAATAGGGATAATGAACACTGCACTGGACCTCTAACTGCTAAATCATTTTCATACCTACTACACTTAAGCCAAAACTCTCGTACCTTGGGCTCATTTGTACAGGGTTTTTTGTCTCTTCTATGTACATCTATTTAAAACTATCATTAAATTAGCCTGTTGTCCTTGTCTGTAGCAACCTTTTCCGTATCTCTCTCTTTCATCAAATGTATTCATTATCCCTTCCTACACTATGTCATTCACAAAATCAATAAGCATACGTTCCACAGAAGGTTTTCTCCAAAGACCTGATAAAAATGTTGAATAGGAAGTTTTACACAGAGAACTTTGAACCCTAGAGACATAGAAAATTTCCTCCATTAATTGGTCAATACTAATCTACCTAATCATGTTAGTGATTCGTCCATATTTCTCCATCTGGCCTTCAAAACCTTTATGAGATATGATCAAATGTTTTGCTCAGTTTTGGTTTAGCTTTGCTTATTGCATTTCCATGATCTGCCATTCTAGTAAAACCTTTCCAAGAAGTGAGATGAGTCTGACATACTTGGTTTTCGTGAACTCTCAGGAGTATCAAATAATTTGTGCTTCTCAGGTGCCCACAAACCACTCACTAATAATTTTATGAATAGCCAGGTGTGATGGCTCCCACCCGTAATCCTAGCACTCTCGGAGGTAAGGAAGGTAGATTGCTTGAGCTCAGGAATTTGAGACCAGCCCGAGCAAGAATAAAACCCCATCTCTACTAAAAACAGAAAAACTAGCCCAGCAACGTGGCAGGTGCATGTAGTCCCAGCTACAGGGGGCTGAGGCAAGAGGATGGCTTGAGCCCAAGAGTTTGAGGTTGCTATGAGCTATAATACCCCAGCACTCTACCCAGGGCAACAGAATGAGACTGTCTCAATAATAATAATTGTTATTATTATTACTTTTTTAGGAATCTGTTCATGAAGATTTAGCACCAATTACAGAAAGTTATGTAGCATAAATTACACAAATTATGGGGACTCCACACATTCATAATTACTATAGTCTCTATGAGGGACATACAATTATGAAAAATATGTATTTCCATGATGTATAAATAATTTCTTTAAAATCTATTATTCACAGAAAAAAAAAACTGGTAACTCTAAGAAACAGAGCTCCTTGGGGTAGGGAGGAGTTTGGAGAGGGTGATAAATGTGAAAGGAGAACCGAGTTCATAAATTTCACTCTGATGGTTCAAATTAAGAGAAGGTAGACATGACAGTTCGATGAAAATATTTCAGATTGTATATGAAGTCAGCACATTGTGCCCCATGATTGCACTAATCATAAATGATTTAATAAAATTATAAAAAAAAAAGAGAGAGAGAAGGTAGACAGAGATATAACTGGGCAAACTCTGTACTTCTTTACAAAGGAAGAATAAACATGCACTTCAAATCCAGATAGAGTTTTAAAACTCATCTCCAGGAAAACACAAGGTACACTGCCTAACCACAAGGGAGATGGCAAACACAGTACACCCCAAACACTGAAACCGGAGAGTAGAAAATATTCTGCCCGCTTCACGTAGCCAGCTTTGAAACCCTTCCTCATTTGATCTTCCTGTTGAATTCACACATGAGCACCTGAGAGATTTATTTCTATCTAGCTTTCTCAGTGTTTCTCAAATACAAATTGTTCACTCTGGGACTAAGAAACCAGCTATCTATAAAGCTATTGTGTATAAGAAAATAGGAATAGAGCCAAAAATTTTCACTGGCCACAAAGAACCACAGAAAAGAATTAATATTTTTCTACTTGAAGCATCTTTCCAAGTATTCTATTAATAAGATATAAGAATTTAATGCAAAAACCAATTCTGGAAATAAATATTACATTTCCCAACAAACTACCATAGAAGGACCAGGATGCATTACTGCATGGTAGACAACAAGTGTATCACCTCTGCTTAAACTCTACTTCTTGATTGCAAATGAGAAATGAAAATTTGAAAAACTATACCCAGATGCTGTGTATGACTATGGAAATCCCCAAGAGCCTTTCAGCGTCTAATACACTAGGCATTGAACAGTTTTTTAATTATTTCTGCTTCTCTTTAGCCGTTTCTTTTCTACTAGAAGCTAAGCAAACAAAATTGAATCACTGGATGTTATGATTGCCATTCAATGCCATTTTCTAAGGGACATGAGTAAAATCCGAGAGCTGAAGGATAATTTAGAAGCCATCTAATGCAACCACCTAAACTTTACAGACATAAAAACAGGCCCAAAGAGTTCAAGAGCCCAAAGTCTCACAATTAGTTCATGTCATAGCCAGAGTAGAACCCAGGCCATGAAGTTACACAGTCATGAGTATAATTTCTGCTCTCCAGAGTCTCTCTCTTCCATGTAGGCTTTATTTTTCATCCTGCTTAAGAATCACTGGCCTTCATTAGACACTGCACTGACTTTTCACACAAGCCTTAAAACACTAGGAAGGTAGAGAACACAATGGCTCCTATAATCACATATAGTATTTTGGAACTAGAAGGATCTGAGGTTAACATTTCCCCATATCTCTGCCTCTTACACACAAGCAAACAGCACAAGCTCCTGATGTGAAGCACAAAGTCAGAATTAAGAACTGGCCAGTGTTCATACTTCATTACAGGGTTCCCATCTCTTTTCTTCTTCCGTTTTTTGTTGGTTGGTTGGTTGGTTGGTTGGTTGGTTGGGGGGCGAGTATGTGTGCGTGTAACAGCTTCTGCTTAAAAGCAAGAGCTTTGTAAGTTGAGAATATCAGGTATTCTTACAGAGGAGGTATTATTTTTATAAATATTTTTTCATCTTTTCAAAAAAGGATCTCTCTGGAAAGGGACATGTATGCTACATATAACTAAGGACAATTAAGCCTCTGATTTCTCTAATTCTGTCAACCTGTGGGCTGACTGTTTCCTGCTCATCTCTTATCCACTGGATAACAACTAGGCAGGGATGGGTAGAACTAAGGACAGAGGACGGAGAAACGCCTGTCAGTAAATTAGTGAGCAGAAGAGGGAATATGCTCAGGAGTCTCCATCCATTTCACTCACAGGACTCCATGTGATACAAGGTTTTAAGCTATATGGTGTCTTGGGCCCAGAGGACTTCGTGCTTCAGGGACCCCAAAGGATCCTAGACTGTAAGAACTTACCCTTACGAGGATGCCCTGAGCTAAATGGCTGTTGTGGACTAGTTTGAAAACCTTACCACCCTTAGAGGGTTCTATCTATTTCAAACATATCTCCCCATAATCAACTGACATTTGAACACTGTTATACTTAAGACTCTCCATTCATTTCCTTAAAAAAAAAAAAATCCTTCTAGAGAGAGAAACTGCAATAGAGTGAGTTAAATCCATAACAAAATCCAAAGCTTCTAAAATGTGAGAAGAATAAGGAAGCCTGCACTTGTTCCTTTCTGTGGTAGGTTGGTCCTACATGCAGGGTTGATGCAGGGCAGGAGAGGAAAGGGTCCTGATCGAAACCAGGACAGAGCCCTGTGGTCAAAGAGTTATTACAGAATTTGTCCTGATAAAGTGTTCTGGAGGCAGAGTGCTCTTATTCTTTTAAGTTTACTGATTTAAAATTGAAATATCTGGAGTAGAATCCCAGGGGATGTATAAACTACAGCAGTCTATTTGTCTACTTTTGCTCTTTCACTACAGATTCCCACTTGAC
Organism: Perodicticus potto; assembly: GCA_963574655.1. Lineage (NCBI taxonomy): Eukaryota > Metazoa > Chordata > Mammalia > Primates > Lorisidae > Perodicticus > Perodicticus potto. Next base: position 13,216 of record CAUYRH010086327.1, read on the forward strand.
AGATCTACCTAGAAAGGCCTTCTGCAAACATTTATCCTGAGGTCCTAATACTCTAGGCCATCAGGAACCTGGCAGATAGCAAAGCTGCACAAAACTAAATGGACTAGCTACACACTCCAGGCCAAAATGTGAATGGGAAATAATCACCTGTCCTGACACCATTGACTTAGTGTGCTCCTTAACAGTAACCCCCCTAAAATCCAGCATCTCCTTAAAAATCTGTTTCCAGTGATGTATCACTTTTCCCTATTATATTTACTTGAATAGGTATTTCATAAATTCAGTATTCCTAAACCAGTAAAATCATCAGGGGTTAACTGCTGGAGTCAATAGGAAAGCTTAAAAGAACAAGGAATTTTGATTCTTAAAATAAGGTTTCACAGAAAAAAGTAACTGGAAACTTAGATAAAACATGTAATACATTGCAAAAAACAAAATTGGGAAGTAAAATCTACTCCAGTGTAAAACTCATTTTGAGTAGGACTCAACTCTAAGAAGCCCAGCCTTAGAAGTTGTTATTCAGAACCTGAAATCCTTGGCATATTACTCACAGTTACAATTGCAACTGCACACTAGCAGCCAATTATGTTTAATAAGCACCAGGGACACATGGTTACCAAGGATAATTCTGCCAAACTGAATGAGAAAGTTCAAGATTTAACACATATAATTCACTGAGCATATCTTGCCACTGATAAAATATAATTGTCCTTTGTCTCTCATTTTAATCATCTTTATTAGAAGAAAAATATACCATACTAAAGGAGTTTACCTTATAGAAACAGCAACTTAATGCTCTACTACCACATAGAAAATCAATACATTATGGGTTTTCATGGTAAGAAAAGAACTGAACTTTCACTTTAAGGTAAACTTAAGTTGAAAGTATTTTATCTTTTAACATGACTAAGAAGCTGGGAACCATGGCTCACACCTGTAATCCCAGCACTCCAGGAGGCTGAAGCATGAGGATCCCTTGAGGTCAGGAGTTTGAGACCTGCCTGAGCAAAAACAAGACCCCATCTTTACAAAATTAATAAGATTTTAAAAAGTAGCTGGGTATGACAGCAAATGCTTGTAGTCCCAGCTACTTAGGAGGCTAGGGCAGAAGGATCCCTTGAACTCAGAAATTTGAGGTTTAGTAAGCTGTGATAACATCATTGCTGTCTAGCCTGGGTGAGAAGATGAGACCCTAGCTCAAAAACCAAAAACAAACAAACAACAATAAAAAAAAAAAAACTTTGTGACTTAGGAAACCGGTGTTAAGAAATGAATGATATAGGAGAGGATTCTGAGAAAGTATCAGGAATCTGTTCCCCATCTGAACAACAACCACACTAGAAGAATCTACTGATGTAAATATTTTGGAATTCTGGGGCAGTGCCTGTGGCTCAAAGGAGTAGGGCACTGGTCCTATATACCGGAGGTGGCGGGTTCAAACCCAGCCCCAGCCAAAAAAACTACAAAAAATGAAAAATAAAAAAATATTTTGGAATTCTGGAATCTACGGAAGGGAATGGTTTGGATGGTAAAGTTTGGTTAATTCCGATCAATTTTAGCTCTTAGCACAGTAGCAGTACCCATCCCCTACCTCCATAGCTGGCAACTGTGCACCTGCTCCTGAAGACCCTTGCGTACAGCTTATGAGAGCCAGGGTTAGCAAAAAAGACCTTGTCCTCCAAATACTAGAGATTGTTGCTTCTGATCACAGAGGTGCAAAGGGCAAGTGGCCATTGTTGTTGCCTTCCTGTTACCAGCCACTCCTCCTCCACTAACTTGACTTCTGAGGATTTAAAGGGCCAGCACTTTTTGTTTCCCTCCTTTTATTTTTCTCTTTTTCTCCTCTTGGAAGGCAGATATTAAAGACGAGGACATTCGTAAATAATTGCACATACAGGAAAAATTGGAAAGTGACCATGCATGTCAATGGAAAAGCACTGACCCAGAAAGAACCTGAGAAGATTTCTGGTTTATGCCTCAGGCTGACCCTTGGCACAGGGCCAACCCACAATACTCAAAACAAAAACAGTAACAAAAAACCCAGCAAATTCAACTGGAAAGGGAAAGACCTGATTTCTAAAGTTACTAAATTATTTGATTCAAATGTCCAGTTTTCAACAACAAAAAAAAAATTATGAGGTATACAAAGAAATAAGAAAATATGGCACAAAGGAAAAAAATAAATCAACATACATTGCCTAAGAAAAAGATCTGATGACATATCTACTAGACAAAGACTTTAAAACAACTTTTTTTTTTTTTTTTGTAGAGACAGAGTGTCACTTTATCACCCTGGGTAGAGTGCCATGGCATCACACAGCTCACAGCAACCTCCAGCTCCTGGGCTTAGGTGATTCTCTTGTCTCAGCCTCCCGAGTAGCTGGGACTACAGGCGCCCACCACAATGCCTGGCCATTTTTCTGGTTTTGCAGTTCTGCCGAGGCCAGGTTTGAACCTGCCACCTTCGGTACATGGGGCCAGCACCCTACTCGATGAACCACAGGCGCCGCCTAAAACAACTTTCTTAAAGATGCCCAAAGAGCTAAAAGATGATGTACAGGGAGTAAAGAAAAAGTGACACATGACTAAAATGGAAGTATCAATAAAGAAATAAAAAACCTAGAAAGAAATTCTGGAGCTGAAAAGTACAATTACTGAATTTTTAACATTTTCTAGAGAGATTCAAAGGCATATTTATTTGAGCAGGCAGAAGAAAGAATCAGTGAACTTGAAGATGAGAGAATGGAAATTATCAAGTCTGAGGAAGAGAAAGAAAAAAGGTTGAAGAAAAGTAAAAAGGGATTTATGGCACACCATCGAATGGACCAATTTATGTATTGCAGGAGTCCCTTAAGGAGAGAAAGAAAAGGGCAAAGAGAATATGTGAAGAAATAATGACTGAAAATTTTCCAAATCTGATGAAAAACATGAACATAGACATCCAAGAAGCTCAATGATCTCCAAGTAAGTTGAACTCAGAGACACACACCAAGACACACCATAATCAAGCTTTTAAAAGCTAACAACGGAGAAAATCTAACAAGCAGCATGAGAGGTGACCTGTCACAAATGAGAGATTCTTAATAAGATTATCATCAGGCCTTTCATTAGAAACTTTGTGGGCCAGAAGGCAGCAGGCTGGTACATTCAAAGTGCTAAAAGAAAAACTGTCAATTGAGAATACTATATTTGGAAAAACTGTCATTCAAAAGGGAGAGAGAAATTAAGACATTCCCAGAAACAAAAGGTAAGGATGTTCATTACCATTAGGACCTGTCCTGCAAGAAACCTGTCCTGCAGGTCACTCAGGCATCAAAAGAAACAATTTAATGCCTTTTGCAGCAATTTGGATGAAACTGAAGACCATAATCCTAAGTGAAGTATCTCCAGAATTGAAAAACATACACCATATGTACTGTCCAATAATTTGGAAACTAACTAATGGGTAAACATGGGCACAGAGAACAGTCACTGGAAATCAAGAAAGGGAAAGGGGACAAAGGGGAAAGTCAAAACCTACCTGTCAGGTACACTGAACGCTATTCAGGTGTTGGACACACTTATAGCCTAACTTAAGAATTACAAAAGCTATCAATGTGGGGAGGCTCCTGTGGCCCAGCATGTAGAGTGCCAGCCCCATATACCGAAGGTGGCAGGTACAAACCTGGCCTTGCTGAACTGCAAAACAAAAGAATAGCCAGGCGTTGTGGTGGGCGCCTGTAGTCCCAGCTACTTGGGAGGGTGAGACAAGAGAATCGCCTAAGCCCAGGAGTTGGAGGTTGCTGTGAGCTGTGTGACGCCACAGCACTCTATCAAAGGTGATAAAATGAGACTCTGTCTCAACAACAAAAAAAAGCTATCCATGGAACAAAAACATTTGTACCACCTTAATATTCTGAAATATGAAAATGCATAAGGGAGTCCTGCAAGGAGAAATAAAAATATACTAGACAATACACAAAAACGCAGAAACAGTAACTCTACACAGTATGAAAAAATAAAGTTCTAAATAAAGGTACAGGCTTTACCTTACTGTGCTCTATATTATTGCGCTTCAGAGATATTGCACTGTTTTCCAAAAATGGAAGGTTTGTGGTAACCTGCATTGAGCAAGTCTATCAGCACCATTTTTCCAACAGCATATGCTCACTCTGTGTCCCTGTGTCAGCATTTTTTTAGCAATAAAGTATCTTTAATTAGAGCATATACATTTTTAGACATACTGCTATTATTGCACATTTAACAGACTACAGTATGGTGTGAACATAACTTTTACATGAACTGGTAAACCAAAAAATGTGTGACTTGCTTTACTAAAACATTCACTTTATTGCACTGATCTGGAACCAAATCTGCAGTATCTCCAAAGTATGCCTATATACATGGGCAATTATAAAAGTTAGTATTATTGTAACAACGGTCTATAACTTCACTTAAATTCCAGACATATGCTACAAGATGCATGAGCAGTATACTAAATGAAACAAGCCAGACACAAAAGGACAAATACTGTATGTTTCTACTTACATGAGGTATTTAGAATTGTCCAAATCATAGAGACAGACAAAATGGCAGTTGCTGGGGATGAGTGGAATGGAGAAATGGGGAGTTACTGTTTAATGGAGTTTTAGTTTTGCAAGATGAAAAGGATGATGGAGGTAGATAGTGGTGATGGTTGTACATTATGAATATAATTAATACACTGGACTGTACACTTGAAAATGGTTAAGATGGTAAATTTTATGTTATGTGTAGCTTTTAAATTATAATTAAGAACTAGGAAAAAATGTTAAGTAAAAGACAAGAGAGAGAGTGCAATTTAGTACGTAAGTTTTTAATTTTGCCTAATCACCATGTTAACTTCCTTCTCTACTTACATGTTTGGTTACTCAGGGAACCAAAGCTTTTACTTTGGGATTAATTTGGTTTTTAATCCTCCTGAATGGTGTAAAACAGTTATTTGTGATTTATAATCAGTGCACTTTATAAGATGCTTAGAGTGAACAGTCTTTAGTATACACTGCTAAGAAAGCTTTAGTGAACTGTTTTAATTGCAAAGCAGGCAACATTTTATGGGTAAAGCCTTTATTGCAACTATTATACAATGTCTTTTATTATCTGGACAGTCACAAAAGACCTCATTTGTATGATTCCATTTATATGAAATATCCAGAATAAGCAAATCTATAGCCACAAAATAATAGCTTAGTGGTAGAGAGAGGCTCAGAGGGAGGGGTTAAGTGTTGATGGCACAGGGGTACAGGGCTTCATTTTGGTGTAATAAAATATTCTAAAATTGATTGTGGGGCTCAGCACCTGTAGCACAGTGGTTACAGTGCCAGCCACATACATCAAAGCTGGTGGGTTCAAACCCAGCCTGGGCCAGCTAAACAAAAATGACAACTGCAACAAAAAATAGCCCAGCATTGTGGTGGGAGCCTGTAGTCCCAGCTACTTGGGAAGCTGAGGAAAGAGAATTGCTTAAGCCCAAGAGTTGGAGGTTGCTGTGAGCTGTGACACCACAGCACTCTACCGAGGGTGACACCTTGAGACTCTGTCTCAAAAATAATAATAATAAAAATTGATTGTGGTGACAGATGCACAACTCTGTAAATAAAAAAAGCTGCTGAATTGTATACTTTAAATTGAACTGTATACAGTAAATGGGTGAATTGTGTGGTATGTGAATTATTAACATTTCTCAGGAAAACTATAGGAAAAAGAAGAAAAATAGTACTTGAACAGGTCCTTCGCTAAAAATTACCAATAAAAATATGAAAAAATGCTCAACCTCGTTAGGCATCAAAGAAATTTAAATTAGCGCCAAAGTGAGATACTATCATGTGTCTATCAGAACAGCTAAAATTAAAAGGTAATACGAATGTGTTGGTGAGGATGTAGTATAGCATACATACAGTGTGACAAGAACACAAGCTGTTTAGCCACTTTGGAAAGCTACTTGGTCGTATATTAAAGTGGAGTATAAGTACGCTGTATGATGTAGCTACTCCATACCCAAATATATACACCACTACATATGCACACCAAAAAATATGTCTAAGAATGTCCACAGCAGCACTCCTTATAATGCCCGAAACTAAAAACATCCCTAAAGTCAATGGACAAACAAAATGGATCTAGAATTATGGTATATTTATACAATGGAATACCACACCATAATTAAATGAACTACTGCTATGCACAACCTACGCAAACCGGACTAATATGTTGAGGAAAGAAACACATAGAACACCTACTAAAATAATTCAAAAAGGCAAAAGTAATCTGTGGGTGTTAGTAATGAGGACAGTAATTGCCTTTGAGTAGAAAGAAAAAAAAAAAAAGCCACTGACTGTGGGGAGAGAAAGGAATCACAAGAAAGGCTTCTGGAACGCTGGTAATATTTTATTTATTGACTTGGGTATTGGTTACATGAGTATGTTTATTTTGTGATAATTCATCTGGTTGTATACTTATCATTTGTATTTTTCTTACATACATATATTATACTTCAGTTTAAAAGTTTGTTTTTAACATGTGAGGGAAAATGAAAAGAAATGGAACACAATAGCTGACAATGCCAGGAGAAGCCTGATTTGCCATTTACCCAGAATATTTATCCACTAACATACCGCACACATGTTACTAATTCAATAAATGCTAGTCTATATTATGAATTCTGCCATTTTATTTCAGCACATATTTGTGATCTTTTATTTGTTATGTATTAAAAATGTATACCATTCTTAGGTATTCCCCATATGATTAGATTATTCCTCATAATCTACACATGATCCAAGCAAGCAAAAGGCCAAAACCCTTCAATGATAATAATCACATTTGCTTTCTCTTTTCTTTTTTTTTTTTTTGTTGTTTTTATTATTAAATCATAGCTGTGTACGATAGTGCAATCAAGGGGTACAATGTGCTGGTTTCATATACAATCTGAACTATGTTCATCAAACTGATTAATATAGCCTTCCTGGCATTTTCTCAGTTATTATATGAAGACATTTGTATTTTGCATTTAGTAAGGTTTGCCTGTACCCTTCTAAGAAGCTCCGTAGGTGTGGCCCCACCAATTACCCTCCCTCTACCCCAGCCTCACCCTTCCCCTCCCCTCCCTTGCCCCTTTCCCCATATTCTTGTGCTATAGTTGGGTTATACCCTTCATATGAAAGCTATAAATTAGCTTCATAGTAGGGCTGAGTACATTGGATACTTTTTCTTCCATTCTTGAGATACTTTGCTAAGAAGA
>CAUYRH010086328.1:0-17752 GCA_963574655.1 Perodicticus potto
GCTGTGGAGTCACAGCTCACAGCAACCTCCACCTCTTAGGCTTGAGCGATTCTCTTGCCTCAGCCTCCCAGGTAGCTGGGATTACAGGCGCCCGCCACAACGCCCAGCTGATTTTTGATGCAGTTCGGCCGGGGCCGGGTTTGAACCTGCCACCCTCGGTATATGGGGCCGGCGCCCTACTCGCTGAGCCATCCAGGAGTTTTGAGGATGATGTCAGCTAGGCTAACACCAAAGCACTCTAGCCTGGGCAACAGAGACTGCCTCAAAACCAAACAAACAAACAAAAAAAGAAACCAAGTTGGTCAGATATAAGATAACCACCTTGGGAAAAAAAGCTTTACTATTTACAAAAAAAGAAGGAAGGAAGGAAAGAAGGGAGGGAAGGAAGGAAGAGAGGGAGGAAGGGAACAGAAGGGAAGAAAGGAAAGAAAGGAAGGAAGGATTGAATGATTTGACTAACAGCAACTGAAACTACAAGAAAGGAAGCCAAACAAAAAATATCCTAAAGATTCAAATGAAGAAAATAAAAACTTACTTACATACAATTAACTAAATAAGTAGAGAACCCAAACCATAGTATTTGCTCATAAACATATATCCAGCACCTAGAAGAATTATCAGCCATTTAAGTTCTTACCCAGATACTCAATATCTTGAATGGGATGATTTAACACCATAAAGATGCCAAGTGCTACCGATAATCTAAAAACTTAACAGACTCCCAATGAAAATCAATCCCAATAGGTTTTTTCCCATCACAAGTATTACATTTTAAAGAAAAACAAAGAAAATCATAATTTGTTAAAATATTAAGAGGGTTAACATGTTCACAGATGTTGTAAGTTGTCCTTAAAGTGATTTTTCAAGCACCTGTAAGACAAACATTAATGATGGTCAAACAGCTTGGGAAATGTCTTGCAAATACCTAAATCTAGGTTAGGAATTCCTAAACCAGCAATTTCCAAATTAGTCCTCCCCAAGACCTCTTTAAGAAGTCTAAACTAATTTAAGTAGTCAAAACTATTTTTCAAAATAGTACCAGGAAGCTCTATTAGCCTTTTTCTCATTTTCTCACAAATGCATACTGTAGTTTTTCAGAGGCAACACCATGTGAGATACTTCTACACATCAAATGCATAAGCGGATGTGAGAATCTAGCTACCCTCTATTAAATCAGATAGTGAAGAGGCTTGCAAAACATGTTTACTCTTCTATTTTTTTTAAAATATGGTTATTTAATGTCATTTGTATTAGTTTTTAAATCTTTTTTTCTTTTAGATTAATATGAGAATACAATTAGGTTACAGTGTTTGCATTTGTTAGGTAAAGTCCCTGTTATAGTTACGTCCTGAACCCAGGTGTGCCATATACCCTTACATTGTACCCATTAGATAGGAGTACATAAATCCTTCTCTCCTCTATCCTTCCTCTCTTGTCACCCCCACTTCAGTTTTATTTTTAAATTAAATATTTTAAATTAAATATTTAATTTATAATACTTGTATTTAATAGATATAAACCAAACAAAGAAAAACCTTTTGCATTCCTTAATAATTTAAGAGCATAACAGAGTCCTGGGACCCAAGTTTAAGAATTGCTATTATAACCTAACTACTAGACTCACAGTTCCTCAGCAAAATAATGCTTTGGCCACCTTACAGATGAACTGCAAGACTGAAATAAAACAACACAAAAACAAGCACAACTAATGAGCAAGTAACATTAAAAGCAGCTGAAAAAGATCCCCACAGAAATCCCCAGCTTGGACGGCTAGAGAGGTTACCACTAACAAAATCTGCTTTCTTATTCATTTACAGCAAACTAGGACTTCTTCCCCTACCAACTTCCTAAAGTGTCAGTGTTAAGAACAAAGTTAAGTTAAAAGAACTCTCAGATTATTCAATTTTTATGCAGATAAGAGTTTTATTAATTCAAATATTGTACATGCAAGGAAGAAATGAATTCCTTTACTGAAACTGAACTATTTACATCTTATATTGTTCCCTTTCTGGAATGCCCTGGTGTGCCTGCTCTACTCACAGATCCTTCTGGGCAGATTCTTTAAGCAGATCACCATGTTCTCTATCACAGACCTTGCTACCTGACTGAATGGGATGAATGTCTGACACTAAGGCAATCACCTAAAGGTTAGGTAGCTGTCTCACAGATAGCCAGAACTCCCACAAAAGGAGGTCGGTTGCCATTAATCAAAGGAATGTTATCTGTAGCTAAGAGCAAAAAATAGTGGAGTCTCGATTCTAGCTCACCACAAATGTAGGGAGGCCACAACAAGAAATGATCTGATGCTAAAGCCACCTAGAAGTGTATGGAATCCTGAAAGACTTTCTAGTTCATGAATGACATCCTCACCTCTATCACAATTGACTGTGGGATAAGTGAAATATTTATCTTCCTTCCCTCTAAATGGGGCTGCATGTGTAGGGGTTGGGGATTTGGCAGGGGAAGGCTAGTAGTAAGCCCATCAATTAAGATAACCTACTGGATTCCTTATAACTTGAAAAAACTAACTACCACACTTGGTTATAACCTTTAAACAGATCCTTAAAAGCAACAAAATGAACAACTGGAGACTAATAGCAAAAATCTTTCTAGATCCTTTTTTTCTTGCCCACATCATTTAGAGTGCATCCACCGTTTTGTGGAAACGGGAAGGCATCACTAGAACATACAAGATTCCATAAGGTCTAGTTATATAAACTGACAACTGGGAAGGTTACCGGGAGGAATGGAAATAGTAACTATATTTGGTTTGATCTGTAGATACTGACTGAATCCTATACTTTGTCTCAACAAAATTTTGCAGTCAACTGAAAAAAAAGGCAGAAAAACTTGCTTAACACCTTATCAAACTCTCATTGTTAGAATTACACAAAGTGGAACAGAATTCTAGAATTTGTTCTTTAAACAAAGTTCTAGAATTCTAAAAACACAGACAAAAAGCCTGGGCATCGTGGCTCAAGCCTATGATCCCAGAATTCTTGGAGGCCAAGGTGGGTGGATAACCTGAGCTCAAGAGTTTGAGACGAGCCTGAGCAAGAGAAAGACCCCCATCTCTATTAAAAATAGAAAAACTAGCTGGGCATGGTGGAAGGCACCTTGTAGTCCCTGCTACTCAGGAGGCTGAGGCAAGAGGATCTCTTGAGCCCAAAGAGGTTGCTGTGAGATATAATGCCAGGGCATTCTACCCAAGGCAACAAGAGTGAGACTGTCTCAGGCGGTGCCTGTGGGTCAAGAAGTAGGGTACCGGCCCCATATTCCAGGGGTAGCGGGTTTGAGCCTGGCCCCAGTCAAAACTGGAAAAAAAAAAAAAAAAAAAAAAAGTAAGACTGTCTCTAAAAATACGTTCAAAAATATCTCAGTCACTGATAAAATAAAACATATGCTATACTAGGAAAACGAGATAGATTAAAATAATTTTAAGTAAACATTCAGTGTGTAAGAAGTTAAAGTAAGAATTGAGTATAACAATTAAAAATAGTCAAGTATTTTATGCTCTTTCTATGAACTGAAAAGAGGCTCCACGGCTCCATGCTACCCAGTTCTAGCCAGCCAGAAATATGCTTGGCTTAGAAGGGTTTGGGAGGGGAAGGTACGTGGAATGATAGTAAAATCTTTAAAGTAGGAATCTCACACGAAAGAATAAAACCAAATACATCTCATTTTACACAAATAAGAATATTAACCCTAAAATAGGATTTTCCCCTTCCTCTCTTTACAGTCTATGATTTTGTTCTTTTTATAAATATTCAAAATACCCTTTAGGAAAATAACATTTATATATAAAAAGGGAGGCCACTGTGGTCACCGCCTGTAATCAATCCTAGCATTCTGGGAGGCCAAGGCAGGCAGATCCCTTGAGCTCCGGAGTTCAAGACCAACCTGAGCAAGAGCGAGACCAGTCTTTAATAAAAATCAAAAAAATTAGCCAGGCATTGTGGCCGGCCCCTGTACTCCCAGCTACTCTGGAGGCTGAGACAAGAGGATTGCTCCAGCCCAGGAAGTTGAGGTTGCTGTGACCTAGGCTGATGCCACAGCACTCTAGTCTGGGCAATAGAGTAAGACTCTGCCACAAACAAACAAAGAGAAAAAGCAAACTCACAAAGCAGTGGAACTTCCCTCCCTTCACCTCTCAATTTCTTGTGTGGAATACCAAAACAAAAAAAGCCATCCAGTTCTAGTCAAAGGGACCCACCCATACACCTAAGGATTTGAGATATAATTTGAAAGGTATTCCTGAAAAAGAATCCATGAAGCATACATAAACTCCATAGTTATATATGAGAAAACATTACTTGTTCCCTTCAACATGAACCAAAAATAAAGACTAGTTTGAGAGTGGGGAAAATCCCAGTTCTATACCACCAAACCAATCTTTAAACTATCCATGAAAATCTCTGTAACTCAGTAACTGAAATCACTTTTCTCTAAATTCACTTTTCTCTAAAAATACAGAGACAAGAATAAATATCTCCCCTCCCAATGGCTTTTTTACATCACGAAAGAACATGGAAAGTAAAAACTGGAAGAAGAAGATATGTCTAGGTTTTTTTTTTTTTTCTTTGCGACAGAGCCTTAAGCTGTCACCCTGGGTAAAGTGCCATGGCATCCCAGCACACAGCAACCTCCAACTCCTGAGCTCAAGCAATTCTCCTGCCTCCAACCTCCCAAGTAGCTGAGATCACAGGTGCCTGCCACAAAGACAGGCTATTTTTTGGTTGCAGCCGTCATTGTTGTTTGGCAGACCCGGGCTGGATTCAAACCTAGCAGCTCAGGAGTATGTGGCTGTCGCCCTAGCCGCTTGAGCCACTGGCGCGGAGCTGGTTGTTACTTTTTTTAATTTAGAGAAGAGATCTGTATAATTCTGAACCAAACAAACTTAATTTTTTTTGTTTGTTTTAATAAGAATCAGAGAAATTAGAAAACTGAACATCTGATAAAAATTTAAGAAATCATTGTATTTTTAGACTTGATGACAACCCTGGGGTAGTGTTTTATTTTTGGTTCTGTGGGTTTTTTTTTTTTAAGTATTTACTTTTCAGATATACCTGATGGATCTACAGATAGAAGGCTACTGAAATCTGCTTTAAATTATTTAGCAGACAGATGAAACAGAATTGGTCATGTGCTAACAATGGATGTTGATATATTAAGTTTTATTATACTAATTTCTCTATTTTTTGTACATGGTTGAAAATTTTTCTCAAGGAAGTATCCTATGCATCAAAAATCCTGTCCAAAGTGCAGAAATTTGGAGCCTACCATTGCATTCATAATTCTGTTCATTTTTTTGTAATCATCTGGTTTGATTACCAATACATGCTACTCTCTAAACCAATTAACTTCCTCCAATAAACCTAAAACTGAAATACAAGACTATCCTTGTTGTTTTTAATTCCATTCAAGTGCGAGGTGAGGAAGCAATCCACAATTTCAATTTACGACCAGTAACTTAAGTCCAAGACCACATTAGCTGTTTCGAATCAAACTGATATACTCGCACTACTTTTCGTCTTTTAATGTTATCTTACTCTCCACCTAGTATTTAAAACTAAATTTCACGGGTAGCTAAGCCCCAAGGTAGAAAAGTAACAGATGGTGTTCGCTCCGGGAAAGTAAACTCTCAATGAAAGGGGTAAAAGAACTCGATCGAATGTGACACTGAGAAATGTTCCAAAAATCTCTGGGTTAAGTTAATTCACATACACCCTTAGAGTCCCTCCCCAGAAAAGCTTTTTAAACGGTTAGAAAGGATCAACCTCGGTTGGTTTGTTTCATCTCCTCCTTCTCCCTTCCTAGGGCAGGGCTAGACAGCACGGAGGATGACCAAAGGCCGGAAGAAGGAAATCGAAAAGTACGGAGTCTAGATAACAAGCCCTTAAATTAACGAGAAGTGTATCCCAAATTGATTGAGAGGGAGCTGCCAAACAGCTGCCCGTAACTACCAGCGTGCCTGCGCGGCGCACACGTCAGGTTCAGACTGCTTTCTCTCCCGAGTGTTCACAGGTACAAAAGGCATTTAAAACAACTTCCCGACCCTCGCTAACAGCAGCGCGGAAAAAAAAACACCTCCGTGGGCCGCGCTGGCCGGTCCGCCCTGGCCCAGCGAAGCCGCCCGAAGCCCTCCAACCACTGCCCCCTCGTCAGGCCGGGGAAGGGGCCGTGGTGCGACTGAGTCTCGGCCGGGAGGACCGACAGGCGCCGAGGCCCTTCGTGCCCGCCCGCCCGCCCGGCCCTGGGCTCTTGAACCCGCACCGCCCGTTCTGGGCCCGGGCCTGACGCCCCGCGAGGCTCTTCGAAAGCCTCGACCACAGACCAACCCCGCGCCCGGCGGGAGCCGCGCACCCCGATGAGCCGCGGCGGCCGCCGCCGCAGAACCAACCAGCGGCTACCTGTCTTCGTTCTTGTTTTTCTGTTTCTTCCCCATGGCTGACTGTCAGAAGCGCTCGTGGCCCCAGAGCCTCTATTCGGTCTCTCACAGACCCACCGTCTCCCGGCCGGCTTTGGGCTCCGCTCGGCACCGTCCCCACCGCACTGCCGCCGCTCGCACCCGGCTCTCCACAGACCCGCGCACTGGGACAGGGCACATATGGTGTGAGCGATCAGTGCGCAAGCGCATCGCCCCGCCGCCTCGGCGTGGGGACGCAAGGCGCGGCTCATCGAGAGCTGCGCTTCGGGTAGAGCGTCTCCAGTGGCCCCCACTGGCCAGGCAGGAGCCCTAGCGCCCCCTGCCCACAAGCGACCGCCGCCCTCCCACTACCTCGGGGTTTTCAGGTTCTAGAACCCCGAGGTGGACAAAGAGGTTGTCAATGCTCCACGTCAACCCCCTCCCCGTGAGGGCATTGACATTCGGTTCGGAAGCCGACCTTAAGCTTCCTCATAGATTGTATTCTCGGCTGCACCAAGTTCTGTAAAGGACCATCATTCACCAATCAGAGCCCTCTGGGTTTCCCAGGATAAATCCAGGATAAATTGGGACTTTTCAGTAACGTTCATGTATTATGAAATGTGTACAGTCACTAAAGAAAACATAGAAGGGCATACCCATCAGTTTCCTATATGAGTCTTAATCTTTACATTCAAAGCAAGAGGAAGTCCTTAAAATTCCTATGTGTACAGAAGTCATAAGGGAACCTACAGGGGTGGTGAAAATGTTGTCTAGAACTGGGCAGTGATATTATGGGTTATAACTACGCCAAAATTCACTGTGTTGTATAAGTTTTGCCTTAACTTTATAAAAAAAGGAAAATGTTCAATCAACAATTTGAAAATGGAAACGAAGTTCGAGCGTCACTTCTGAACAAGATTGTAGCTATTTCATTTCCAATTTAACGTCATGAGCACTGAGGCACAGTGCCTAAGAAAGTCCGACAACGCTAGCTTGTGCGCTAAGAAACTACAACTTCCAGCATACTTTGCAGCTTTTCCATTCGAGAAGTTTACCCGGACGGAGGCAAAGGATCGGAAGCCTCGGGTTCCGGGCTGCTGGGGAGAAGCGCACGCGCAGAAGTGTTCGCCGCACGCCCGGCCGCCCCTCCGTCGGGCAGCCAAAGTGGTATCGCGTGAGATTCGCAGCCAATAAAGAGGCGGAAGTGACAGCCGGCTCGCAGCCGCCGGCAGCTTCTGCAAGACTGAGGTCAGAGTGGACCGCTCTTCTGGTGCAGCTGCTTTTTTCACTTTTCAGGCATCACCGAGAGCTCAGGTGAGGCAGAGGGTGGTGTGGAAAGACCGGCCACCGAGTCCCGGGACTGGTCAATACCCCGTTGTTCAACGTCCGGCCAGGGCGGGGGAGGGGCGCGGCCCCGAAGCGGGTGTGGGTGCGAGGGCGGGGGCTGTTGCGCATGCGCCCCAGGAGGCGTTGAAGTCCGGGCGGTCGGAACTGTGCTCTCTTCTGTACCCCAGGGCTCGGGGAATGGCGAGGATGCTCTTGGGTGCAGTTAAGGACGAGACCCCTTGGTTGTTGGGGCGGGTGCCTGTAAGGGTATCACAGAAATGGTTAGGTAACTCGAGGACACGGCGGTGTCCCTTCCCACTCCTCCAGTTGAGCTGTCAAAAGGAGCCTCAGGTTGTGGATCGAAGAATGAAAAGTTAGCAGGGCCTCTACACTATCTCCTTAGCCTTTTCTCGATGCGGTAACCAGTAATACTTGCACCCCAAACGGCTCTTGTTAATAGCTTCTGTTCTGTATTATCCCAAAATTAAATTCTGGGGTCATCCCATAAAACTCCAGTGAAAAGCATCATCCTCTATGCCTCCGACAAGAACAGGTTCTGACATGCAAGTCAGCGCCTTATTTTCTCCATCTTGCCCTGCCCTGAGTACCTCAATCTTATATTTTTCTTGGGAATGTGGAAATTTTAACTATATTTGAAATACGGCTTCTTTCTAATTTTATGGTACTTGAGGAGCTTACAGTTTTATAATTTTTTTTTTTAAAGTGTTCCCAAACTAACGCCTCTAACAGTGTTGCCCAAACTAGACTCAAATTCCTGGCTTCAGGCAATCTTCCCACCTCTGTCTCTCCTGTGGCATTACTGGTGAACAACCACTGTGCCCAGCCTCAGTTTGGTGTTTTAAACTCAAGGACTTTTGAAATCTAATGATACAGTAATTTAAGCAAAAGCTTCATATGTTCCTTCAACATTAAACAAATATTTATTAAGTACCAGCTGTGTTCTAAGCACTGCTGTTTCTGAGAATACAAAGATGAAATCAAGTAGGCTTTTCAGTTGCTTTTCCTGTAAGGAAAAAGGAATCCATGCGAAGTTTACAAGAAGAATATCTCTCATTAGTTCAACATTTATGGAGGGTCTGTGTGGGCTGGGATCTGTGTTAGAACTTAAGTGAAAGAGTTTACAGTTTCTGATGCCCCTTATCTGCTTACAAGCCCAACATCTAATAGCAGCACCTACATTGTGAGGGTGTATAACATGCCCCCTGAGTGAGAGGCTCTTTTACAACTGGAAGTTTACCCTGGAAGTGAGAACAATGTAATCTAAAAGTTTGTACCCTTATATTAATTTGACATAAAAAAAGTTGAAAAAAAAAGTTTATAGTTTATTCAGATTTTTAAGCTGCTTCAGCAGTGTTTGCAAAACAGCCTCCTGCCTTAATAAGCAAATTATAAATTATATTTCTGTGGTAATAACCCAGGAATACACATAAAATTGCTCTCTATTGCTAGTAGGAAATACTTCATTTCTTTTAAAATATATACAGTCATGGCCCAGCACTGTGGCTCACGCCTATATGTTAGCATTCTGGGAGACCAAAGCTGGTGGATTGCCTAAGCTTAGGAGTTTAAGACCAGCCTGAGCAAGGTGAGACCCTGTTTCTATAAATACAAAAACTAGCTGGGCATTGTTGCAGGTGCCTATAGTCCCAGGTACTTGAGAGGCTGAGGCAGGAGGATCAGGATCATTTGAGTCCAAGAGTTTGAGGTTACCATGAGTTGTGACAACATGGCACTCAACCCCAGGGCTACTGAGTGAGACTCTGTCTCCAAAGAAAAAAAAAATTTATATATATACATATATATATATAATATGTGTATGTATATGTATATACATATGTAAATAGTCATGTGCAACCTAAGGACATTTTAGTCTCATGAAATTATAATGCATATTTTTATGGTTCTTTTCTGTTTACATATGCTTAATTATGCAAATACTTATGACTATATTATAGTTGCTACAGTATTCAGGACAGACATGCTGTACAGGTTAGTAGTGTAGGAGCAATAGGCTGTATCATACAGTTTAGGTGTGTAGGAGGCTGTTTTGTGTAAGCACACTCTATGGTGTTCCCAGAATGATGAAATCACCCCATGACAAATTTTTCAGAATTATAGTCATTGAGCGATGACTATAATTGAGATCTTCCTTTGTAGTCTAAATTTAAGTTCTGTTTTAAAACTCATTACAGAAGAGTAATGATGACATTTAAAGATGTATTTGGAGTATTAGACTGTTTTACATCAAAGTTAAGAATTCTAAGTGTCAGTAAATTGAAACCATTATCAATTTATCAATTTTGCTGCCTCATAGTTTTTTGGGTTTTTGTTTTTTTATTTTTTTAAGACAGAGTCTTACTCAGTGGCTCTGGGGTTGAATGCCATAGCGTATTAGTTCACAGCACCCTCAAACTCTTAGGCTCAAGCCATCCTCTTGTCTCAGCCCCCTGAGTAGCTGAGACTACAGGTGCCTGCCACCACACCTGGCTAGTTTTTCTATTTTTAGTGGAAACCGGGTCTCACCTTGCTCATGCTGGTCTCGCACTCCTGAGCTCAGGCAATCCACTGGCCTCAGCCTCCCAGAATGCCAGGATTAAGACATGAGCTACCACCCCTGGCTTTGTCTTGTAAATTTTTTTTGTTAGGTATTAGGAGAACAAGAATGGACCTAATGCTGTGGAACACTAGGCATATTCTTTCCATAAATTATAATGAGTTACCTTGGGAATCACACGAAACTCATTTGGGCAATGACAAAAAAAAAAATTTGTGTTTTACTCAACTCTGTTAAAGTTTAATACATATATGCATAGGTAAAACCTCATTAATCATACCTTACTATTCACAGCTTTTTCTGCTTTGTTTCCCTTTTCCTTTGGCAAAGAACACTGATTGTCAATATATGTATCATTCGGCATAATTCCACAACTCACTTCTCTGTGGTCTGGTGGGAATCATAAAGACTTGTCTTGGCTTTAATATAGTTAAACACAAACTGGATCAAAAGCACCCCAAATGCTTGCTGTAAGTAATTTTTGAGTGGTTTGACTAGAATCTATTAACAAATAAATGTAAAGACATTTAAATTAAAATGTAATTAAAATTTCTAAGCCCAAGATCAAGTGCTTGGATTGATGTCAGCAGAATGCTCTGTGGAGTACACATTATATACTTGTTAGAATTTTAGAAAATGGAAGAGAAAACTTTGCTTATTGTTTGCATTTTTTGTTTTGTTTTAATTTTGGAAACCTCCTCCCCAGCACCAAGACTAAACTACTGTTTAAGAATGGAAGCCGACGCATCTGTTGACATGTTTTCAAAAGTCTTGGAGAATCAGTTGCTTCAGACTGCCAAACAAGTAGAAGAACATTTGGATTCTGAAATTCAGAAACTGGATCAGATGGATGAGGATGAACTTGAACGCCTCAAAGAAAAGAGACTTGAGGCACTAAGGAAGGCTCAACAGCAGAAACAAGTAACCTCTCTGCCCTGCTTTCTGAAATTGCTATAACAGTATGCTCCTAACAACTTATATATTCATGTGCTATAGTAGTTACATTTCCTTCCTCATTTTTAGGATTATTTTTTTAATTCTAAGTTTCACTATTAAAAATTTACCTAGAAAAAATGTGTTTTAAAGACACATTCAATGGCTCAGCATCAGTAGCACAGTGGTTACAGCGCCAGCCACATGCACCAAGGCTGACAGGTTCGAACCTAGTCTGGGCCAGCGAAACAACAATGACAGCTGCCACAAAAAAAAATACAATGACAGGGCAGCGCCTGTGGCTCAGCGAGTAGGGCGCCGGCCCCATATACCGAGGGTGGCGGGTTCAAACCCGGCCCCGGCCGAACTGCATCAAAAATTAGCTGGGCGCTGTGGCGGGCGCCTATAGTCCCAGCTACCTGGGAGGCTGAGGCAAGAGAATCGCGTAAGCCTAAGAGGTGGAGGTTGCTGTGAGCTGTGACTCCACAGCACTCTACGGAGGGCCATAGAGTGAGACTCTGTCTCTACAAAAAAAAAAAAAACACAATGACAGCTGCCACAAAAAAAAAAAAAAAAGCCAGGTGTTGTGGCAGGCAGCTATAGTCCCAGCTACTTGGGAGGCTGAGGCAAAAGAATCACTTGAACCCAGGAATTTGAGGTTGCTATGAGCTGTGACGCCACAGCACTCTACTGAGGGCAACAAAGTGAGACTCTGTCTTAAAAAAAAGAAAGAAATTATTTCAGGCATTTCCAATGTAATATTTAATAATATGGCATATTTATTCAAAAGAATACATAATGACAAAGAAAGGTAGCCACAGCTCTATCTTTGTTAGCTTCTTAGAGTGTGAGTATAGAGGAAACTCATAGTTGTAGAATCCATTCAAAACCAATGAGTTAAATTCTGTAAATTGAATTTTGATTAAAAAATGTTTCCATTGGTTTACATTGCATGGAAATACATTATCATGAACTATTCTTCAGTTGACTGTGACTAAAATATGAGTTTTAACTTTTGTGAAGAAATGGAGTTTTGTTTATGCTTCTGAGGTATCTCTTTGATACAAAAGGAAAGAATCTATTATAGTGTGTGTGAATTCCGGTTTTTGTATTTGTAGTTTTCTAAAATGGGGTGTATTATATGGCTTTGAAATATACCCTATCTTAGAAAATAGTCTTTTTTTAATACTTTAATAGTAAGCAGAGGATAGATTATGGGATTTAAGGTAATATATGTTTAGGTTCTATTAATGGCTATTACACTACTAATTGCTAATGTGCAATTAAAATAGTTTTTCAGGCCAGGCACAGTGGCTATAACCCCAGCACTTTGGGAGGAGAGCTCAGGAGGATTTCTCTTGAGGCCAGGAGTTTGAAACTGACCTGAGCAACATAGTGATACCTCATATCTACAAAACTGTTTAAAAAAAAAATTAGATGGGCATGGGCCCATACATGTGTAGTCCCAAGCTATTCGGGAGGCTGAGGCAGGAGGATCATTTGAGACCAGGAATTCAAGCCTGCAGTAAGCTATGATTGTACCACTGCACTGTAGCCTGGGGAACAAAATGAGATCTTGTCTCTAAAAATAAATAAAATAAAGTAGGGTGGCGCCTGTGGCTCAGTGAGTAGAGCACCAACCCCATATACCAAGGGTGGCGGGTTCGAACTTGGCCACGGCCAAACTACAACAAAAAAATAGCCAGGCATGGTAGTAGGCGCCTAGTCCCAGCTCCGCTCCTCGGGAGGCTGAGGCAAGAGAATCACCTAAGCCCAGGAGTTGGAGGTTGCTGTGAGCTTTGACGCTACAGCACTCTACCAAGGACGATAAAGTGAGTCTCTAAAAAAAAAAAAGAAAATTAATTAATTAATTAATTTAATTAAATAAAAACAAATTGACTATAAAAATAATTTTTCATAACTAGTAGATTTTTGAAGAAAGACTGAATCCACCTAATTAACAATAAGGAACATATGTTAAATAATGCTGCAGGCTTGGCACCTGTGGCTCAAGTGGCTAAGGCACCAGCCCCATACACCTGAACTGGCAGGTTCGAATCCAGCCTGGGCCTGCCAAACAACAATGATGGCTACAGCCAAAAAATAGCCGGGCGTTGTGTCAGATGCCTGTAGTCCCAGCTACTTGGGAGGTGGAGGCAGGAGACTCGCTTAAGCCCAGGAGTTGGAGGTTGCTCTGAGCTGTGATGCCATGGCACTCTACCCAGGAGGATAGCTTGAGGCTCTGTCTCAAAAAAAAAAAATAAAAATAAAAAAAGTAATGCTGTAAAGGAAGTTATTAGCAGGTTTTAACAATAGTCTGATTACAGGCAATGCCCAGGTTACGAACGAGATAGGTTCTGTAGGTTTGTTCTTAAGTTGAATTTGTGTGTAAGTTAAAAAAATACATTTACCTATTACCTGAAATAGCCTCCATTTGTAAGTGCAAGTCGTATATCAGATATATGGGAACTGCTCGTATTTATAATTAATAACCAAAGAAGCAAGCTGGCTTTAGGCTCTTTTTAAATTATTATATTAACATCAAAATCAATTTAAAATGAATTTGTCATGGATTAACTCAGAGGTCTTAGTTTAGAACTTTCACTGCTGCTTTTTTTATTTGTTTTTTGTCAGTTGCCCTGCCTAGAGTACATTGGTAAGTGGCATCATCATAACTCACTGCAACCTCAAACTTTAGGGCACACGTGATCCTCCTGTCTCAGCCTCCCAAGTAGCTGGGATTATAGGCATGCACTACCACACTCAGCTAATTTTTCTTTTTCTTTTGTAGAGGCAGAGTCTCATTCTTTTTTTTTTTGGTAGAGACAGAATCTCACTTTTTCGCCCTCGGTAGAGTGCCGTGGCGTCACACAACTCACAGCAACGTCCAACTCCTGGGCTTAGACAATTCTCTTGCCTCAGCCTCCCAAGTAGCTGGGATTGCAGGCGCCCGCCACAACGCCCAGCTATTTTTCTGTTTTGCAGTTTGGCTGAGGCCAGGTTTGAACCCTCCACCTTTGGTATATGGGGCTGGCGCCCTACTTGATGAGCTATGGGCGCTGCCCCAGAGTCTCATTCTTGCTCAAGCTGATCTCATAACTCCTGATCTCATACAGTCTTCCCTCATCGGCCTCCCGTAGTGCTAAAATTATAGGTGTGAGTCCACTGTACTTGACCTCTTTCATTGGATTTTAATAGATCTTTTCTATGAAAATGTTGGGGATTTGGGGGGAGGGGGTTTGAAGCAGTGTCTCTGTTGTCCTGGGTAGAATGCTGTGGTGTCAGTATATCTCATAGCAACTCAAACTTGTGGGCTCAAGCAATCCTCTTGCCTCAGCCTCCTGAGTAGGTGGGACTATAGGCACCCACCACAACCCCCAACTAATTTTTTCCTATTTTTAGTAGAGATGGGGTCTCACTCTTATTCAGGCTGGTCTCAGACTCCTGAGCTCATGCAGTCCACCCAGCTCAGCATGCTAGAGTGCTAGGATCACGGGCATGAGCTACTGTGCCCAGTCTATTAAAGTGTTTTCTGTTGAAGCAGGCAAGAAACCTTATAGTTTGTGTAAATATTCTTTGAAAGAGTATTGTAGATTATACAGTAATTTTGATTATCTGATCCACGAGGGCTTTCTGAAAACACTGTATGCAGTGACTTATACTCAACACTTAATAGGTTTATGCGAATCTATATTCCTTGATCAGGCAAGCACCCTTTTACTGTGACAGCAACTGGAGCTCAAGCCCTTAGGTAAGGAGCAGAGAAGTAGCTGTGCTGAGAGCACATGAGTGTAGCAGGTGTCTGAGGAGGGGTGCTGAGCACTGGTGGAGGTTCAGAGTAGGCACACCCTCCCACAAAGGAACTTAGGTTCAGTCATGTCTTCAGTCTCTCGTTTAAACACATGAAAATAAATTATGAAATAGCAGCTTTTTAAAAAACAAACACTTTCAGGGGCTCATACTGTTAGTGAGGCAAGAAAGCAGTTATGAACTGTCACATATCATTAAGAAAGTATATTTGAGAGTTTAAGCCATGCTTAGAAATTTCACATAAGGAGAATATAACAGGGCCTTCTATATGGCAGCTCAATGTGAACTGATGTGAAATGGGTACCAAAACTATTAACATAGTCTGGGCCATGTTAACTGAAGTCCAGAGGAGGATGGAGATGGCACTTCTGGCGTTTTTGGGTTAGACCACTTCTGGAGGGCTGGATTTAGACCTCTGCCACATTTTAAAAAGACATGGGTAAATCAGAGAACATCCAAGAAGAATAAAAAGACTAGAAATCATTTTATATGAGAAACAGTTAGAAGGAACTAGAAATGTTTACAGTATGGAGAAGGGAAGACTTAGGATATTTAAAGGAGTGACATGTGAAAGAGAAAACTTTGCTCTCTAATTGTAGTTCAAGCTATGATGTATTCAGTGTGAGAAGACCTTTCTAAAAATGAGATAGTGTGGGTACAGAATTTTTTTTTTTTTTTTTGAGACAGAGTCATTCTGTCACCCTCGGTAAAATATCAAGGCATCATAGCTCACAGCAAGCTCAAACTCTTTGCACTCCAGTGATCCTCTTGGATCAGCTTCCCGAGTAGCTGGGACTACAGGCATCCACCGCAACCCCCGGCTAATTTTTTTCTATTTTTGCTCAGGCTGGTCTCAAACTCTTGAGCTCAGATGATCCACCTGCCTCAACCTCCTAGGTACAGATGGTTTTTTTTAAGCCCATGTGCCAGATACTGTTTTTGGTGTTTTCTTGTAGATTGTCTTATTTAATATTTTCATATTCATAACAACCCAGTGAGGTAGTTGCTTTACATCTCTAGTTACAAATGAGGACATTGAGGCTCAGACATGTTATTAGAATTCATATCCCCGTAAGTAGTTGAACAGGTATTCAAATCTGTGACTTCTGTCTGTAAGCCCAAAGCTCTTTTTCTTTAAAGCTAGCAGCCTGATAAAGGAAATAAGCTTCCAGTTGAAGTGATAAAATTCCTGCTACTAGAAAGGTTTAAGAAGCTGAAAAGTCTGTCAGACTTGGTTGATAAGGACTGATTTTGGAAGTAGGATTGGATGTGAGATCTTTATTGGTTCTGGACACCATGTGAGTAGACTCCTTTTTCTTCCAAGGACACTGCCCATTGGTGGCCAGTATCCAAGAGGTACCTGCTTTTCTAAGGTAGTCATTAAAAGTACACAAGACTCTTGTGCTTTAAACACACAGTAGCTTCCCTCTCTTCCCAAGACTAACTGGCTTTATTTCATGAGCATTTTTGTTTTAAGTTTTGTCATAACTTGGATCAAACATGGTTTTAAGAATGTATAATTAGAGTTGAGAGTTAAGTGGATAAGTCTCTAAAGTCTTAAATTTTTATTTTGGAAGTTCTGAGAAAATAAATACTTTAAGTTACTGACACAGGTGATTATTTTAAATTCAAGCTGTGCTGTGGAGATGGTCACTGCTGATAGCCTAGTTTTACATTGACACTAGAAACATAGGGTAGTAAACCACTAAAAGGAATTCATTTCTCTATAAGGTAAATCAACTTCATTATAAAACATTTAAAATATTATGGTCATTTGGACACTTAAAATGTCACATGATGTTGAAAGAGACATTTCACATGTATAATAATAATTCACTTCTCTCCAAATTAGGAATGGCTTTCTAAAGGACATGGGGAATATAGAGAAATCCCTAGCGAAAGAGACTTTTTTCAAGAAGTCAAGGAGAGTAAAAAAGTTGTTTGCCATTTCTACAGAGACTCTACATTCAGGTAACTTTGTTTCCACCATACGTTTTAAAAATATATATATGCAATGGCTCACACCTGTAATCCTAGCACTCTGGGAGGCCAAGGCGGGTGGATTCCTTGAGCTCACAGACTTTGAGACCAGCCTGAACAACAGCAAGACCTTGTCTCTAAAAATAGCTGGGCATTGTGGTGGGGGCCTGTAGTCCCAGCTACTTTGGAGGCTGAAGCAAGAAGCTAGCTTGAGCTCAAGAGTTTAAGGTTGCTGTGAGCTATGATGTCACAACACTCTCCTGAGGAAAATAAAGTAAGACTCTATCCCAAAAAAAGAAAATAAATATATTTTTATGTATGCATATATATAAAATATGCCTGTATAATGTTTAGATAGAGGTATACTGCCTTAATAGAGTTAGAAAATTTAAAAGGGACTTCTAAGTTGTTTCATTGTGCTATACTTTAATGTTCTTTTCAGTACATTAAACAGTTATTTTACAGATTATCTTAAAAACCAGTGACATGCAAAATTATAAATGAATGTTATCGAAGATACTATATCCATATAAATGGCTTATGTTTTCTGAATTATCTTGTATTTCCACTAGCTAACTCTAAAAAAATCTTAGAAATGTACACTTAAAAGTCTTACCAGTGCGGCTCGACGCCTGTGGCTCAACGGGCTAAGGCACCAGCCACGTACACCTGAGCTTGCAGGTTCAAATCCAGCCGGGGCCCGCCAAACAACAATGATGGCT
>CAUYRH010086331.1:0-74192 GCA_963574655.1 Perodicticus potto
CCCCAGCCACGATGGCATGCTGCATCTTAGGGAGGATGTGCTGTCTGGACTTATCCTCCAAAATTAGATTGGTTCATGCCAGCGAATAAATGAACCAACCAAACTGAATACTGCTGTTGGCCACCAGAGTTTAGGTTTTGGTATAAAGTCTATGATCTGGCATTCAATCTATGACTAAAACAAAAATCAGGCACTCGCTAGTGAACAAGAGAGGAAACAAAAAGAGAGATTAGGGTTTCTTTTAGACTTTGTTCATAAAACTACAATTCCGTTCCCATAAGTGAATGCATTTCTCATAACTGCTGCCATTGGCAGAGAAATTGTTTACTGAAACGGGTTCCAAGTTTGAAGTGAAGAGATAGTACAAATAGTTATTTGGATTCAATGTTAGTAAAACATTTTTAGGTTCTAGATGTTGTCAAAACTGCTTTAAAAGACTGTTTTTCAGTCTGTTGATTGAGATCATGAAGGCAATTCAATGTGCTATAGCCAATTTAAGAATATTAAAAAATAATAGCAATGGAAAAATTCAAAAGATTTCAAACTTCATTGCATATAGCATGAGCACATTTTATGAAATGTGGGGGTTCATTTTATAGATACATATATTTATGCATCTTTCTAGGTGTACATGTGCATACAATGCACATATTCTATGTAAACAGTACTTTTGGTATAGCCTGTGGTCAAAAATTTTGGATAGCTATTCTAAAGAATAATTCATATCCATTTTTAATTAGCAGTAAGTTTATATAAGTAAAATTTTTCTAAAGTTTGAAATTTTGGCAATAAATTTGCCTTATTGATGTTCATGATATTAATGATTATATTTATATTAGAATTAATATTTATAATATTAACTGTTTTCAAAGTAATCATTTTCTAGGATTATGAAATACATTTCAAAGTAGTTGCAGTCTGCTTTGAAAATTTCTTTTACATATAAAAGAACAAAAATTTGATTGTGCTATAGCCATAAATATACCTTACCTTCTGACACAGCAAGTCCCACGCATGGGATTATATCCAAGGGCAAATTGTAAAACAATAAAAATACACAAATGTATACAGGAGATGAGTACATATTTGTTAATAAGCAAAAGTTTATAACTCACCTAAAAATTCAACATAAAAGATGGGAGATTAGTATATATCTTGGCACATTTACAGAGAACAATGTCATATAGGATGTCCATAAAGTTCATGTACAATTTAAAACTTACAAGTATTTTAAATTGCATAATAACTTCATGGACATTTTGTATAGTCATTAATATGATCACTCTGTGGAAAATTCAGAAAAATGCATATATGATATATTTAAGTGATATAATTGTATCTGTGCTGTGATTACAGATAGGCAAGTATTATGCCAGTATCTAGCTAAATTTTGGAAAGGAACAGGAAAATAGAAATGTTTAATTTGCTGAAGAAAGAAAACAGTAGACGCTGTTTTAAGAATTCCATTTTTAGATAGTGTTATCATAAAACTGTACTATTAAAGTTGATCACATCTTAATATAGTTCTCAAGTACAATCCATGTTGACAATAATTATCAACAAAGCTAAAATGCTTCATCTGTACAAATTCTGCTAAAATCTTATGAAAGTGAGCTAGCAAATGAATACTTTCAAGGAACCATATCAAAGTAAGAGAACAACTATTTACATTTTGGGGATCATTTTTTATGCAGAAGAAATTGGTCTGGGCGGTGTCTATGGCTCAGTGGGTGGTGCCAACCCCATATACCAAGGGCGGCTGGTTCAAGCCCAGCCCCAGCCAAACTGCAACAAAACAATAGCTGGGCATTGTGGCGAGCACCTGTAGTCCCAGCTACTCAGGAGGCTAAGGCAAGAGAATCGCCTACGCCCAAGAGTTAGAGGTTGCTGTGAGCTGTGATGCCACAGCACTCTACCGAGGGTGACAAAATGAGACTCTGTCTCAAAAAAAAAAAAAAAAATTGTTCAACATGTTGAGGTTGGCTGGTTTCTCTGCAATTGGGATTGACTCTTTGGGTTCTCCATTGAATTAACGGGGATCTAAAGTCAGAATGTTAAGCATTAAGCAATGGCATAAGCCGTCCCTTTATTTGATAGAAATGAAGCTGCTGAGAACCTTGTGTTCTTTAGTCTTCGAGAGTTTTACTTTTCGCCTGTCTGATAAGCAGGATATGGCTAATTCTGGGTCTAATTTATCTTTACAGATAGAAGATAATTATTCCACTATCAGATGTACTACTGAATGTCACAAGATGTTGCAGCTCTTAGGCAGGACAGAGTAAGAGTTGCCAGGCCAAAACCAAAAATTAACAACAAAAAACCCTAGACAAAATCAGAAATTAGGACTAAAGTCACAATGGCGAAGTTCCTTCCTTCCTTCCTTCCTTCCTCCCTTCCTTCCTTCCTCCCTTCCTTCCTTCCTTCCTCCCTTCCTTCCTTCCTTCCTCCCTTCCTTCTTCCCTTCCTTCCTTCCTTCCTTCCTTCCTCCCTTCCTTCCTTCCTCCCTTCCTTCCTCCCTTCCTTCTTCCCTTCCTTCCTCCCTTCCTTCCTTGCTTCCTTCCTTGCTTCCTTCCTTCCTCCCTTCCTTCCTTCCTCCCTTCCTTCGTCCCTTCCTTCCTCCCTTCCTTCCTTCCTCCCTTCCTTCTTCCCTTCCTTCCTTTTCCAAAATAACACTTGCGGTAGTTGTCATGCCATGTGCCAACTCTTGGTGTGGGTGGTGCTGGTGGAACTGAAACTAGGGGGCAATTATGAAAAATTACAACGAAATACGTATCTTCATACTTAAAATGCACAATTCAGAGAAAGGTGGGGTAAGTCCACCCTTTGGTGAATGTGGTTATGTGGCTAAGAAATATAGGATTAATAAATAAATTCTTCCTTTGTTCTGCACATTAGGTCCATTTTAGTCTTATTTTTGGATATCCCAGACCCCATAGTGTCATACCTACTGTTAATGGGCTGATGGTACTGTCATTTCGCAGTAGACTAATATTTTCTCCTTAATATAATGAGCAATTGAAAGTGGCAAATGATCAGGGCGGCGCCTGTGGCTCAGTAAGTAGGACGCCGGTCCCATATACCTGGCCTCGGCCAAACTGCAACAAAAATATAGCCGGGCATTGTGGTGGGCGCCTGGAGTCCCACCTACTCGGGAGGCTGAGGCAAGAGAATCGCCTCAGAACTAGAGGTTATTGTGAGCTGTGACACCACAGCACTCTACCGAGGACAGCAAAGTTAGACTCTGTCTCTAAAAAAAAATAATAATAAAGTAAAAAATAAAAGAAAGTGGCAGATGATCTTTGAAGTGTGAACCAGTGTTCCTTTCTACCTTTTGACCCACAAAATATCTTACATCAATGTACCATAGTGAGAATTTGTTTTTACTGAGGGTCTTGAATGCAACTGATTCCTTTTCCATTTTCCAAATATAAAATTATAGCTTATAATAAATATGTTTTTAAAAACTCCACATGCTCTTCCAATTAGCAGAGGTTCTGCTGTAACTTGGGGATGCAACGCATGCTCATGCTAGGTGAGAAGGGATATTCTGCAGCAAGGGGCAACTTAGGTATCCAAATGGATATCTGTAGATATCACCAACCACATGCTAATTTCAGTCAAACGGAAATTAAGTGAAAGTAAGCTCCAACTTACTTACTAATTCTCAACACTGTGCATTCGCTCATGTAACCCTTAGTTACACTCATCGTTACAGGGTAGGTTCTATTTTCCTCGTTTTATATATGAGAAACCTGAAGCCTGGAATGGTTGGTAACCTTCCTGAAGGGCGCAGCCACTAAGGAGAGCTGAGGCCATACTCCTTCTGGTACAAAAGTCTTCAGGCTACAGTGCACAGCTTCCCAGATAGCTTGGGCCTTGTAAAACCTGGGTTGTCAGTCACTAACTAAGATTTTGAATGATGACACGTTATGTATAAAAAGATTATGGATACACAGACAACATGGAGACAGTCATACATTTGGGTAAACAAAGATTTAAAAATCATAACATTTTACAAATACTTGGAGTCAGATTTCTGTGATTTTTATCCTTTTTCTCTTAAGGGGAAAAGAAGAAAAGCCACCCTAGGAATTTTTCTAGCTGGCCAGCTGGATTTACTGGAATTCGCACAACTTGCACGGGTGAGGGCTTTTCACTGATTTTATTCATTTTACTCTTTCAAAACTTTTTTTTTCTTTTTAGTATTTTATAGTTTTCAACACTGTGCTAAACCCTAAGGGAGCAAAATTCAGTGTGAGTGCCAGAAACTTGAAGAGTCACATATAATCCTCAGTGACCCACATCACTCGGTCAAGGACTATTTCTTGGGTGTCCGTTCTGTGCTGAGCACAAGGCTAGCCCCCGAGGATCCGGAGCTCTGGCCTAAGTCTCGTCTTCCTGTAACTCACAGCCTCGTGAGGGAGGCAGACATCCATCCTACACAGCGATTGTTCTCACGGGCCTCTGACAAGTACCTGGAGAAAGGAACGGAGGGCACAATGAAGGCAGGTAGTGTGTGGCCTGCACTGGACATCCAGGGATGTTTCCCTGAAATGGTGACATTTCAACAGCGATCTCTACAGTAGATACATGTTTTTAAGTGTGGGCTGTCTAGAAAGCTGGAGAAACTACTTTGTATTCTGTGAGTGGCTTCACAAGAGAAGTACTGGAAATTGGGGTTTGAAAACTTCATTGCATACCAGCACGTGGAGAACCAGAAAAAAGAACACTCTGGGAAGAAGAACAGCGTAAGCCGTCATGACCTCACCGCTTCACCTTTTAGGTCAGAGCAGGACAGATGCCCATATACACGGACCCGTGTGTACAGACACACACCCTCTGCATGTGAGCCACGGTACTGGCGCTTTGCTGCCTCTGCTGTGGCTCTCACTATTCCGCATGATACTGGACTACTCTGAAGTGTTAAGTAATGTCTACTTGGAAAGTGGGAAGAGGATCTGTGTGGCTTAGGTATCCAAATGTGAATCCAAAGAAATGTTCTTCGGGACAGACAAAAGCAAAGTGCCCTTAGTTTTTAGACTAACGTACAGGTGGACGTAAAGTTTGTGTGCAATTTACATTTTAAATAATTTAAATCGCACATGAACTTTATGTCCACCTGGTCTAGGACATTGCTGGCAAGTGTTTTCTAGTAAGTGAATTTTTATTAGAGACCTTGAAGCTGTCACAGTGAGGTCCTGCATTAGAGGCTGGTATGAAACTGTATAGGGTGCGGTGGACTGGCGTGCTAGGGACCTGTACTTCAGTCTCAGTTTTCCAGAAATTCACTGTATGATTCTGTATATGTCATGATCACTTTCTGGGCTTCTATTTCTCTCTCTCTCTCTTTCTCACAGAGTCTGGGTCTCACTCTGTCTCTCAGGCTGGGGTACAGTAGTGCAATCATTGCTTACTGTAACCTTGAACTCCTGGACTCAAGAGATCCTCTTGCCTCAGGCCCCCAAGCAGCTGAGGCTACAGGTGCACACCACCTTCCACTGCCCTCTCTGTAGAGAAAGAGGCACTAGTGGCATATAGCTCCAAACTCCCCCATGGAATACTGACAACACCGTGGTGAAAATATGGAATGTTAGTGCTCTTCCTGGCTCTTCTCTGGGTTAGAGGATCAAGATTTAAGGATCTTGATTTTGAAAACTACTTTTATTTCAAGTCCTAACAGTTCTGCCCTCTAGCTCTTTCAATTTTATCATATGCAAATTCTTCTCACTCTGGGCAGCCACCTGCCTTTTCTTTTCCTTTTCAATGGGCACACCTTTGGATTGCTCCCCTAGACAACAGTGAGAGGGGTTGATGAACATGGGCTGGACTTTGAAGTTAGCCCTGGTTCTGGTTGTGACTGCATCACTCACCAGCTGCCTGAGAACTGTTACTTATTCTCACCAACCCTAGTTTTCCTGATGTGTAAAACGCAAATGACAATAGCACCTACCTTGTATGTATCTGGAGGATGGAAGGTGATAGCACGCGTGAAGTACCCAGCACGGTGCCTGGCACACATTGCCTGACTCAGTCCCCAACACTGTTGATGCAATTTATTAACTTCCCGCTATTCTTTATACATTCATTATTTCCAATAATATCGCCAATTCCTCAATATAGAAATGATTTATGCCACTTTACAGAAGGAGAAAAGGAACATGAGAGAAATTTATTAAGTTTCCCAATATCAGTTCATGACAGAGCTCGCACCAAATTCAAGTTTGTGCTTTTTCCTTTACTCAATCCTAATTCATTACCTTGTTGAAAACAGTGTAGCAGCCACAGTAACCTCAACCTTCTCCTTTGGCTCTTCCCGGTGGCATCTGAGCTGCTCCTGTCTCCCTGGCCGGGAGGGGCTGGTTGCCTTGGGATGCAGGCAGGGGAGGAAGCATTCACAATGCACCCTCTTCAGTGTGCTAGTTATCTTCTGAATGAGTAAAGAATTTAAAGCCTTAGGGAAGAGGTGATTTACCAATCAAACCTCCCCCCTCTACCAGTCAGAGGACAATGGAGAGATAATCTAAGACAGCAGGGAAAAAGCTCCCTAATGCCCTAAAGTCTCCAGAGGCCCCTGGAGGGCTTCAAATCTGAATCATTTTGGCTTAGAAGGAAGTTGGTTTCAAATAAACCTTTAGAAAGGTGAGAGTCATTGTCAATAAATCTTCCCTACAGTTTCTGTCTGATGTTTCACATGCAGTTAAAACCTTTAATTCCCCCAGGGAAGCTACTAAAACAACAAGAGGCCCTTTGGAAGCTTAGTAACTCACTACTGCAGCTCCAGAACCAAGGAACTCCTGAAGGCCAATTCAGTGGGACCAAAGGAAAAGTGCAGGTGCCCTAGTGCCAGTTCAAGGAGAGTTTTTTTTAGCCAATTCATTGTTTCTAGGGATGTCTCCGGCCCCATGAAATAATGCATCTGTCCTAAGGAATTTCAAATTGCAGAAAAGTAGTACATTTGTATAACTTCCGAAGAGCAAATTGTGCATGTGGTGTTCATTTCTTCGCATGGAAAAAGCAGTAGAAAGAAAAAGCAGCTAGAAACTTCAAAAGGAGAGGTCCTTCGGATTCAAGGAGTATGTATGTTCAAATAACATTTCTGAGCGTGTGTGGGCGCCAGGTAGCATCACCACTGCTTTGAAAAATAGAACAGAATAGAGACAATGAGTGATCCATCCAAGATCACTTGTCTGGAGAATGACAGACAAGGGATGGAGTCCTGTATCAGAAAGTCCAACTCCAGTTAGGCCTCTTTGCACTGGACTTGGTGAATTTGTGAATAATATCCAAATAGCTAGTTTTGTATTCCTCCCACATTTCCCACACTACTTAAAAACTATGTATCTCTTCATGCTGCTGCAAATTAGTTCTCATACACTTTTATTTCTAGGTTCCTGAAAGGTGGTTTCCAGTATCATTTGGACTTTCCCCCAATTTCTTATTCCTGTTTGGTTTTGCCTCGCTTAAATTACTACTCTTATCCCTTTCCCCGAAAGACTTGCTACTTCATTTATTGTTATCCTTAGAGACACAGAATAAAAGAATGTCCACAGTCTTTACCTCATCACAGGACTAGACAAATTCTGAATTCCCTTTGCCAGATATAACTTTTAAGGAGCAAATACTTAAGCAGCATCTCTGTAATTCAAAGGCTTTCTCCAAATACAATGATAGCAGTAATAGCAATCAATAACAGTGAGACTTATTTTGTGCTAGACTCTAAATGCTTTTGTACACATTTTACTCACTTAATATTTACATTAACTAGGATATCAATATAATTTATTTTCTTCTGTTTTCAATTTAAGAAGATGAGTCTTAGATTTTTGAACTTACTTTAAGCAACCAAAAGGACACAAGCAGGTGAAGACTAATTTCTGGAGACTTTTTTATTCAATCTCCTTTAACATAAGCCACAAAAACATAATAGCCCTGAATTTCATTCTGCCTAATGGCAGTAAACCTATTATAAATCCAATCTTCCTTCATTTTTAATACTTAGCCTTCATTTTAGAACATTGGCAACCCTTTCTGAAAATACTTATCACATATTTTTTTGGCTTAGATGTGCCTTGGTAATCTCCTTAACAATTCATTAACTTCACTTCTACAATATATTAACTTTCAAAAAGATTTGGATGATATGTGCACTGATATGACCCAAACTTTCTTGTGTTTTTGGCATGGTATGTTATGATTATTATGATAATCATATTTCTAATCTTAACGGGGGAAGTCGGCGCTACTAGACAGTTTCCAGTTCTCCGTGTATCAACTCTTTTCATTAAAGCACATTGATACTAGGATGAAAATGGAATATTTATCCTGACCACATTTACCCTGCCCCATTGCTAATTTCCATGAGTCTCTGATTTTGAATGGCAATGCTACATTCTTCCCATGATATCTACCTATGTACCTACATCATATAGGAGTTCCTGCGTTTGCAACTAGGAAATTGCCATGTAATTTTTGGCTAGCTGTGACCATGCAGGGCTTCCATTTCTCATCTGTTATTTCAGAATAATAATAAATACTTGAGCAGCACAGCTATGGTGAGAACCAAATGAGACAGAATACAGAAAAAGACCAAACATTGGGCCTGACCCAGAGTAAGGTAGTCCATAAATGCTTAAACTTAAATCTGTGGGCAATAGCACCATTTTCCCGAATGCCTGCATTGCTTAAGATGAAGTCCTATCAGAAATCCTTCCTGCTAGCTCTTCCTCTTGCCACTGTGCTGCCCTAGAGCTGCCATTTAACAACCTCAATTAGAAAATCAAAAGGATCATCTTCAGGAGCCTCTGGGAAGGCATTTAACCTCAAGTTATTGCCCAACCTGTTGATCCACCTTTTATCAAAGCTCACTCCAGACTCTTTAAATGTCCACACAGATTAAGCAACTAAGACTTATAAAAGGTTCAAGAAGATTTACCCTCTCGGCCCTGCAATCAGACAAGCATTCCCTAGTCACCAACCAGCATCTGCATAGGTCTCCTATAAAAACAAAATAACTGCCAAAGCTGAGATAACGTAAAACACATTTCCAGTAGCTCAAATTCACATAGGTAAACATTTGTATAAAAAATTATAGCTCGAACTTAACCAACTCCTTAATATTATAATTTAAAATATGAAGATTAATTTCTTTTTCTCTTTTTCTTTCAGATCAAGGAAATATTCAAATCCTCTATCATAACAGGTGGCTTTTAATAAAAATCAATAATAGCAGGCATAAAGCTAGATGTATAGTTTTTATACTCTAGGACTTCTTTTTACATAAATGCCAGCGCCAGGTTTTACACAAAGACATCAAATATCCGTTGATGGAGTACAGATAGGTCCTACTTTGCTAATATTTAGTCATTCTCAAGTTTTTACATCATTTCATTGACAACACTATTGGCAACTGGATCATTCCCGATGGTACCTGCAATGAAGCTTAGAGTTTTAGACTCATCTGATGCAGTTTCTAGGTTCCTTTCCAACCCCAAATTAAAATAAGAAGAATATGTCCAAATTTTAAGTGTTGGGTTTTTTTTTTCTTTTGGAGTAAATTTTGTAAGTGAAAAGTTAATAAAATATTCTCCAGGCACCATGTTAGCACGTAGAGTGTGGAGATGTGCGATGACTCTGAGTGAGGAGAGGTGAGTGAGTTTAAATCACTTTTTAGTTTTGGGACCTGAGGCAAATGTCAATCCCCGTGTCTGAGTTTCTTCATCAGTAAAAGAAGGGTATTAAGAGCAACTTCAGGGGTGGCTGTGGTTAAAATAAATGAGCGTGGAACAATTTGGACAGAGGAGCTGCTTACTGTGTTGCGTGAAGGGAAGAGTGTACAGGAGAATTGGTATTTCTTTCCTACTAGATTGTAAGGTCTGTCAAAGCAAGAACCACGTCAGCCATCCCATCATCTAGGCCTGGAAGCTAATTGTGTTCAGCACTTGGTAGGCATTCACTAATAGTTAAATTTAATATACTTGAATTAACATCCATTATTCCAGTTTATTCCAGTAGAATTTCTGTAACACAAGTATATAGATCCTAAGTTTTCTGTTATACACTGTCATTTCCACTAATACTATAGTTCTATATCCAAAAAGTGACATAAATTATTCGAATATTATTTATACAAATTATCTTGAGCAGCAATTTAAATATCACTTGGTTTAAATACAATCAATAGACCTTTATTTACAATAT
Organism: Perodicticus potto; assembly: GCA_963574655.1. NCBI lineage: Eukaryota > Metazoa > Chordata > Mammalia > Primates > Lorisidae > Perodicticus > Perodicticus potto. The sequence goes on from CAUYRH010086331.1 coordinate 10,198, forward strand.
AAAAATAATGCGCTAAGCAAGGTGAGTGCAAAAGATATAATAAAATTATTTATGCAATTTACTGCATGCAGGTACTCTTCTAAGACTAAATGAATGTATTAGCATGCTGAATCCTTCGTCCAATGATTAGACTATTTTACAGAGAAAGTGAAAGACTAATCTATAGATGGTGTCATGGCTCATTAAAAGGTAAAGTTGTACTGTTAACTCAGGGATTCTAACTTTAGAAAGATGTCATTACTCTGTGTCTCCTCTTTGAAAACAATAACACATAGCCTCTGTCTTAAATGAAGGAATGATTGCAACTTCTAACTGAGAAGTTAGAAGGTGACTGAGGTGGAATGAATTGAAAAAAATAAGAGAAAGAAAGGAGGGAAGAAGTGATTAGTGAAGCTCCACAGATATTTTAATTCAAACTTCAAAAAATTTCAAATATATAAACATACTGAAGGAGAAAAAACATTTGACAACATCCACTATCCATATGACAAAAAGTTTCAGGGAACTAAGAATATAGGGGAACTTTCTCAACTCATTAAAGAACGTCTATGAAAATCCTGCAGCAAACATGAGCAAAGGTGAGAAACCAGATGCTTCCTAAGATGCTAGGATTAGAAAGAAGGCAAGTGTGTCTTCTCTCACCAATCCAGACGTTGTACTTGAAATCAATGGGACTGGCAAGAGAGGGAATAGGACAATAAAAACATATAAAAATATACAAATTTTGAATAACAATATAAAACTAATTTTATTCATAGATGATCACCTATATAAAAAATCCTAAGGAATCTACAAAAACCTGCCTGAACTTGTGAGCAGCTATAATAAACTCACAAAATCCCCTTTAATATATAAAAGGTTTTTCTAAAATATATCAACAGTAAACAATTAGAAATACAAATTTATAATGATGTACAACAATACTGAAGAAAAGAGAGAACTACTTACCTATAAATATAGCAAAATGAATCCACGATCTATGCATAAAACTACAGAACTGATTAAAAATTGAAGATAGATCTAAATAAACAGAGATACATGATACTCAATATTGTTTCAATATTAGCTCTCCCAAATTGATCTATACATTCAATGTATTCTAAATTAAGGATATTAAGAACAAATTCAGAGGGTGGCAAGTTATTTTTTCAATGTTAGCAAACTTATTCTAATACTTACATAGAAAGACCATAGATCTAGAATAGCCAACATTAATACTGAAAAAAGAACAAAATTGGTAGGTTCATTCCACCTAATTTCAAGACATAATAATTAAGACAATGTGGTATTGGCAAAAGAAAACACATATCAACTAATGGAAAAGAACACAGGGTTCAAATATAGACCCACACAAATATCATCAACTGACCTTGGACTAGGAAGCAAAGACAATTTATTGGAGAAATAGTAGTCTTTTCCACAAATGATGTGGAACAATTGAACATTCACGTGCAAAAAGTAAAAAGAAAACTGAACCCCGACACAGAATGTAAATCTTTCACAAAAGTAACTCAAAGTGGATCCCAAAACTAAATATAATTGTTTTTAAATATATAAAATTTCTAGAAGAAAACAGAGTTTGGTAATGATTTTTTACATTAAATGCTAAAAGTATAATCTCTGAAAGAAAATAATTGGTAAGCTAGATTTTACTAAAATTAAAACCTCTGCTTTATGAAAGAAATGGTTAAGAGAATGAACAGACAAATCACAGACCGGGAGAAATTATTTGTAAAATACGTATCTGATAAAGGTCGTGTGTCTAAATAATACAAAGAACTTCCTAAACTCAAAAGTAAGAAAACAAATTTTAAAATGAGCAAAAGATCCCAATGGATACCTCAATGAAATGCATGTACAGATGGTAAATAAGCATATGAAGAGATGCTCGAAGTCACTTTTCATTAGAGAACTGCATGGGATATCACTACCTACTTACTAATGTCTAAAATCTAAAAACTGCCAACCAATTGCTCGTGAGGATGTAGAGCAACAAAGACTCTCAGTTATTGCTGGTGGGAATCCAAAATGGTCCATGCACTTTGGAAAAGCTTAATTCATACAGAAAAATGTCTCATCTTGTCTTCCTCACCCTTGGTTTGAATTCATATGGACTTTGACAGAAAGCATTTTCTTGGGTGTTCATTCCTCAACATCCAAAATCATTCTGAGGAATATGAATGTAGGGAAGAGTAACTAACCTTCGGAAGATTAAAGGTTACAAGTAATTGGAAGAGTCAACTTGAATTCAAAAATATAAATATCCTATGCATCACTTTATTTTCGTTTACTACCTTTCTGTAAGTAATGATGAAATATAATTCTGGAGTCAGAGGAACAATCATCTTGTCTGGCCTATTTATCAATGAAGCCACATAATGAGTGTATGCTTAAGATAGAATATAATCCAAAGACTGCATATAATCAGCACATGTGACACAGTTATTCTTCTGAAAATGATGATTTTGTTTGGAGCTAAGGTTCAGATATATTCCTTTCTACAGTGTTTTTTAAAACTCTTCCATTTATTTACAGGATATCACTCTTTGCACTGGCAGTAAAATCGCATTAAATAGATTCTAATATACTTGCTAATGGCTGGACCTTCAATGATATAATCCATTCTAGATCAGCCTGGAAAAGATGGAAAGGGCCAACTCTAAGTGAGAATTCAGTAGACAGATGGGCCACGTGTAGGTGTGAGCAGCTTTGGGCAGGTCATGGCTCCCAATGTCTCAGTCTCTTCGCCTCCCCTCAGCTCTATACTTTTTTTTTTTTAAGAGACAGAGTCTCACTTTGTCGCCCTCAGTAGAGTGCTGTGGTGTCACAGCTCACAGCAACCTCCAGCTCTTGGGCTTTGGCAATTCTCTTGCCTCAGCCTCCCAAGTAGCTGGGACTATAGGTGCCCACCATAATGCCCGGCTATATTTTTGTTGTTGTTGCAGTTTGGCTGGGACTGGGTTTGAACCCACCACCCTCGGTATGGGGCCACAGGCGCTGCCCATCATCTCTATACTTTTTATGAGTTAACAATCCTGTAGTAACTATTCTCTTTTCCCTATGTTGTTCAATTTGTTAAGAGATTTTTTTTTTTTTAAGTTTTTGGCCAAGGCCGAATTTGAACCTGCCACCTCCAGTATATGGGGCCAGCACCCTAAACTCCTTTGAGCTACAGGCACCACCCCGTTAAGAGATTTTTTCCCCTTCTAAGTTCTAAAAGAAAATAAATTTATGTATCATTTTTATGCCTTTTTTACATTACATTTTAAATCATGTAGAATTTATTTTCATTTATGGAATGAGGAAAGGCTCTATTTTTTCACTATGACTAATATCTGGTTTTAGTCCATTAAATTGTAAATTATGTCACCTTCGTTTGGGAAGAGGCATAATCTGTATTAAAAATTGAAAGAGGAGAGAGCGGACGAGGAAGGGTGGAAACAAGATGATACCTAGTAGTGAGATTGCTGGGTTAAATGGTACGTCTCCTTTTAGTTCTTTGAGGAATCTCCATACTGTTTTCCTCAATTAGAGGTTGTACTAATTTACCTTCCAACCAACAGTGTATAAACATTCCTTTTTCACCACACTTGTGTCAACACCTATTGTTTTTTGACTTTTTACTAATGGCTATTCTGATATACACAGTCTCTAGGTGTCAGGTTTTTTACGTATAAGAGAATAAATTTGGACCTTGGTCACTCTGTTATTTCTGTTGCTGATGGAAGTAGCCAAGCACGGGGAAGATATTCCAGGAGGGTGAAAAGCACCTCTGAGGTGTCCTGGTGCTATAATTCAAGGACTTCGCTTCCCTCTGTGGGACTTCGTCCCTGGTATTTTAAGTACAAGGTGACCTGTACGTACTATTCAGCTCTTATGTGTTCAGATTCTTAATTCAGAAAAGAGTAAAGTAGTATAGGAAACATCTTTCATTCCTTCTTCAGCATGTAGAACTAGATCCACCTGCTCTGAACAAATCCTGCCAGGACCTCTCACGTCACCATTTATGTAGACAAGTCAACATGCTTGCCTCTGGCTAGGTCCTAAGTCGGCAGAGGGGAAGCTAACACAGAGGATATCAGTCTCTGGATCAGGTCCCTTGCCAGGGCTCTGTGGCCATAAACCATGGAAGGATTGGCCCTATCAGCAGCCACATCTTCTCTTTGAAAAGGGCAGTGATAAGCACTTGCTTGGGTCTTGAGGATGGGTCAGGAAGTAGCTCCAGAGCCAGAGGAGACTAAACAGCTGTTTCTGGGACAGAGGGGCGTTGGAACCAATGTTTTCAGTGTCAGAAGTGTGTGTGACCTGCATCCTCTTAAGCTGCCAGTGTTTGTAATCAAGGAGTCTTCTTTCCCCAGGCACAAAAGATCAAATAAATCTTTTCTTATCTTAGGAAAGACTGTGACCTGTACTCACATTCACTGATAACATTTTTGGGTTTTTGAGACCTGGAAATGTGGAGACTTCAGTTAAATTTTATCCCTCTTGTAGGTTTTAAGTTACTCATCTCTAAAATGGGAGGAAAAGATTAGAATTAATTACCTCTATGGCATTTTATAGTTTGAAGATTTTAACTTTAGTGTTTTTCTCAAAACCAAAATATTTTTTATTTCCAAATATGGGGGTACAAATGTTTTTGGTTACATGTATCAATTTTGTCCTCCTTGAGTCGGGGTTATAAGTGTGCCCATTACCCAGTGTTCATTGTACCCATTAGGTGGGTTTTTGCCCATACCCTCCTCCTTGACGTCTCTGCTTGATTTCCACTGAGTTTTACTCCCCTTTGTGCCCTTGTGTGCTCACTGGTTAGTTCTAATTTAATAGTGAGTATATATATATGATGTTTGTTTTTTCATTCTTCAGATACTTTCCTTAGGATACTGGTTCCAGTTCCATCCAAATTGTTGCAAAAGGTCTTAAGTCATCCTTCTTCACAGCATAGTAGTACTCCACAGTATGTGTATGTCATATTTTGTTAATCCATTCATGAGCTGATGGCCACGTGAGCTGATTCCACATTTTTACAATTGTGCATTGTGCTGCAATAAACATTCAAGTACAGGTGTCTTTTTGATAAAATGACTTACAGTCCTTTGAATAAATACCCAGAAATAGGATTACTAGATCAAGTAGACAGGTCTACCTTGAGGAATCTCCATACTGTTTTCCACAGAGGCTGTACTAATTTCCAGTCCCACTAACAGTGTGTAAGTGTTCCTTTTTCCCTGTATCAATGCAAGCATATATTGGTTTTGGACTTTTTTAAAAAATCCATTCTAACTGGGGAAGACAGTACTTCATTGTGGTTTTAATTCACATTTTCCTGATGGTTACAGACATTAAGGATTATTTCATATATTTATTGGCGATTTGTCTATCTTCTTTTGAAAAGGTACTGTTTATGACTTTTGCCCACTTTTTAATGGGGTTGTTTTTTCCTTGCTGATTTGCTTGATTTCTTCGTAGGCTCTGCATATTAGCGCTTTGCCAGATATATAGCTTGCAAATATTTTCTCCCATTCTGTAGGATATTTATTTGCTCTGTTGATTATTTACTCAGCTGTAAAGAAGCCTTTTAATTTAATCAATTCCCATTTATTTATTTTTGTTGTTGCTGTGATTGTCATTGGGGTCTTCTTCATACATTTTTTGCCTAGGCCATTATCTAGATTAGTTCTTCCCACATTTTCCTCTAGAATTCTTATGGTTTTCTGCCTTATATTTAAGTTTTTCATCCATCCTGAATTAATTTTTGTGAGTGGTGAGATCTGGATCCTGTTTCTTCTGCATGTGGATATCCAATTCTCCCCAGCACCCTTTATTAAAATAGGGCTTCTTTTCCCCAGTGTATATTGTTACAGTCAGCCTTGTCAAAGATCAGCCGGCTCAACATGAATGATTGTTTCTCTGGATTCTCTGTTGTGTTTCGCTGGTCTGTATCTCTATTTTTGAGCCAATACCACCCTGTTTTGGTTACTCTGTACTCTTATGGTACAGTTCAAAGTCTGGTACTGTGACATTTCCAGATGTGTTCTTTTAGGTTAAGCCTGCTTTGTCTATTTCAGCTCTTTTCTGGTTCCAAACAAAGCACAGAATTATTTTTTTGAGATCTATGAAATTATTTTATGAGATCTATGATGTTGGTATTTTGATGAGGATTACACTGATTCTGTAAATCACTTTGGGTGGTATGGACATTATAATAATGTTGATTCTACCAATCCATGATCACGATATTTTTCCATTTCTTTGTTTCAGCTACAATTTCTTTCCTCTGTGTTTCATAATTCTTTTTGTAGAGCTCTCTCTCTTGAGGTCTTTTGCCTCCTTGGTTAAGTATACTCCCAGGCATTTTATTTCCTTTGTAGCTTTGTAGCTTGAGTCTTTGATTTGAATTTCAGCTTGACTATTGTTGGTATGTAGGAATGTTACTGATTTGAGTGCATTGATTTTGTTGCCAGAGACTTTGTTGAATTTATTTATCAATACCAGGAATCTCTTAGGGGAGTTTTTAGGGTTTTCTAGCTATTAGATCATATTGTCAGCAAAAGTGATAGTTTGACCTCCTATTTTCCAATTTGGATACCATTTTATTTCTTTCTCTTGCCAGATTGCTTAGGTTAGAACTTCCAGCAAAATGTTGAATAATAGGGGTGACAAGGAGCACACTTGTCTTGTTTCTGTTCTCAGGGGAAATCCTTTCAACTTTTCCCTGATAGATATACTGTTGGGTGGGTTTGTCATATATGGCTTTTGTAATCTTGAAATATGTTCCTTCTGTGCCTGGTTTGTTGAGGGTATATATCATGAAATGTTGCTGAATTTTCTCTAATGCCTTTTCTGCCTCTATTGAGATGATTTTATCGTCTTTGTTTTCACTCTTGTTTATGTGGTGAATCACATTTATTGATTTACATATGTTAAACCATCATTGCATCCCTGGAATGAAGCTCATTTGGTCATAGTAGATTTTTTTTTGATGTGCTGTTGAATTTGGTTTGCTAGTATTTTATTTGGGATTTTTGCATCTATATTTATAAGAGATATTGGTCTATAGGTTTCTTTTGTTGTTGTTGAATCCTTACCTGGCTTTGGTATCAAGGCAATGGCTTTGCAGGATGAGTTGGGGAGTGAATATTTCCTCCCCCTAGATGTTATGGAATCATTTCTGGAGTATGGGTACCAACTTTTATTTGTAGATTTGGTAAAATTCAGCTATGAATCCAACTGGTCTGGGCTTTTTTTTCTCCTGATGCTGGAAGATTGTTTTATTACTTCTTCAATCTCATTGCTCATTATTGGCCTGTCCAGGAGTTCTATTTTTTCATGACTGAGTCTTGAGAGGTTTAATATTTCCAGGAATTTGTCCATTTCTTCTACATTTTTGTGTTTATGTCTGTAGAGAGTTTCATAGTATTCATGGATGATATTTTGTATTTGTGGTATCAGTTGTAATATCACAAATATTTATGGTATCATTTGTAATATCTCCTTTTTCATTTCTGATTGATTTTATTTGAGTCCCTTCTCTTGTATTCCTGGGTACTCCAGCAAGAGATCTATCTATTTCATTTATCTTTTCAAAGAAACAACTTTTTGTTTAATTAATCTTCTGTATTATTTTTAAAATGGAAATAAAAAAATTCCTTGAACTGAACAAGAAAGGGGACACAAGCTGTTAAAAATCTAGGAGATTCATCAAAAGCAGTCCTAAAGGGAAAATTCATAGCCTTAAATGCCTACATTGAAAAGAGAGAATAATCACGAACTAACAATCTGATGACATGTCTCAAGGGAGTAGAATAGGAAAAACAAACCAAACCCAAAGCCAGCAGAAGAAAAGAAATAACTAAATGAAATAAAAACCAAAATATTTCTTTAAACTCAGTTTCTCAACTCTGCAATCCTTTTAAGAAATTAGGCATTGAATCTTATAATCTTATTTCTGGACGTTGTAGAGTGACTTAGGGAGTGAATATTCCCTCATCCACTCATAGATTACCTCTACTAGAATTGCACAGTTGTAATAGAAGAAGCAAGTTGCCAGTTGTTGTTTTCAGATCACATTACCTGGAAGGTTTCTTTGAAATGAAAAGGAAATAAAGAAGTATGACGTGGTTGATTCTTGATAAATGTGCTTCCAAAGACATCCCCAATTGTTTGCTTCACAGTTTTAAGTTCCTTCAGTTATTTAAAAGGCATTTTTATTGGACACCTGCTACATTTCAGAGCATTGTACATTAAGACATTATTTCTGTTCTCAAGATGCTTATCATAGACAAGTAGATAGTAGGATAATGATAACACAGAACTCAGAATTCATCTACCACAGTGTTTTAGAATTGAAATGCACCTCAGACGCACCCATATGAAGGTTTATACTTCCTTATAGTGGCCCTACTGTGTGTGTCTTGCTATTTCTTGATCTATCTAACTGAAAGTCTCACTACTTCTTGTAACAGGTCACTTTATTCTCATTTATAACTTTATATTCCTTTGAAATTGACACAAGATGAGTACAGACTAGGGTCTCATTTAACAAAGGAATTAAACAGTTCAACAGAGAAAGGGTTGAAAGGGGTCATCAAGGTCACGGCACCAGGCTGGCATCAAGGGTAAAATACAGGCTGATTTCTGAAACAGACATGAGATCACTCAAACAAGGAAAATGGTCTTGTATATCTTGCGGTGGTTTTCTCTAAAATGGAGGGTTGAATTATATAAAAGGAAAGCTTTGAATTTAAATGAACACTAGCCTGGGCAGCACCAAAACTAAGTACTGTTTCATCACAACTGAGTCAATTCAAGAGATGCTAATAAGGGACCATGGACTTTGAGTGATCCTGGTACTCCAGATTCTATTAACCCTAACTGAGGACAAGGAGGCTTACTTTGCTCAACTATGCACAGATGTATAGGTAGCTTTTCTCTCATCCAGAGTGCTAATTTTCTGTCTTTCATTAGTCCAAACACATGAACCTCCTCTTTTTAGTATTTAAAAACACTGGCACTTCCCCTTAGGAAACATCTCAGTGTGCTCCCTGACTTGGAAAGCTAGTAAACTCTTATTAATTTTTAGCCCTTGGGTGTTGTTTTGATTTATTCTTTTTAAATAAGGTAGACTTTAAGTTTCCATCTACCTCTAGAAGTGTGTGAATCTAATTCTTAAAAAACTACAGTCAACGGCCACCTGCCCTTTACCCTTTGAAGGCCAGGATGTGAGGGCCAGTCATCCAAAACTCTAAGGCCATTCTGCTCCACCACATCTTAGCTTCTTTGGATGGCGCTACCATTCACCTCTGAAAGAGTTCTGTTCCTGTCATTCTTGTCTAGAACACATCCTCCTCACTCACTATCTTCCATTTCCAGTGTGTATAGTGTATTGAAGAAAAGGGATGCTACATCCGAAGTATATCTTTTTGCCTCATAAAAGAAACTGGCAAAAGTTTAGGGGACAAGCTCAGAAGTCAGCACCCAGGATGGAGGCCTGGACCTGCACACTCCCCTAGGCCTTTCTGCCCTCTCCTGGAGTGTCAAGTCACAGCACTGCACCCTCTCGGCCTTCCTTTTTACCATGAAACATACAATTCAGAGAACTTGTAGCCAAACTCCTTATTTGACAAAAGAAGGAACTGAGACTCAGAAACGTGAAGCACAGCAGAGTGACTTGATACAAGGACAAGGCAGGAATATAGGACTTCCAATTCCCAACCAAACATGGCTCCTCTCGCCATCCTCCCCCTCCTCTGTTTGCTTTTAGCTAGTTCCATTTCTTTTTAGTTCATATTGCCACAGAGTTGTTGTTTCATGAAAGAGAAATATATGACTTCTGAATACCTCTGATTTGCTCTCTGACCCCCTCAAGTAAGACCACTGGGAAGATACAAATGCATTCCGCAAGAATGATATCAAATTTTTAATTCAATAGGAAAACAAAGTGTGGGAGAAAACTCTTACTTTCCTTTTTCCTACACTTCTTTCTTTTTTTCCCCCCATTGAACACATGTTTATTGAAGATTTACTATAAACCAGTCTTGGAAATATACAGAAAAGGCAATAATGCCTTTATGGCGTTCACGGGAAACCACATGCTATGGGAGAGCTTCAGGGTGGGTACTACAAAGGACATCTTGACTGTGCTTTAGAGAACAGAAGCAGCTGAAGTGAAAGAATACAGGCAGGAAGAGTGAAAAGGGAGTGATACCAATGACAAAGAAGGAAAATGCTAGAAGAAGTATTCAAAGCAAAGTGAAGCAGAGGAGGAACGAGCATGCAGGAGCAAAAGCAGAAAGATACATCCAAGGGTAGATAGCCAAGATCAACATCTCAAATCATTCGGCCCTTGGTTTTTACAAACTCTATGACATCATTTAGGCCCTTTACCACCTGCTTGCTCCATCTCCAACAAGCCCCCTACAATCTCCTCCCCTTTCTCAACTTTCTTCCATACTACAGTTATCTGCTCACCAATCCCTATGTTTGGTCACATTTAAAACTATTTCATATATTTTTAGAAAATATTCACAATTTTCTCCACATTCTATATGGCTCTTCTTGTATATATAGTTAGCCTGGAGGCTGTGAAACTTTATGGTCTTCCTTAACCTATTCCATATTTTTCTAAACTATTCCACTCTGTATTTATTTGCTAGGTTATATCTACTACATAAGTAATATCTATGTTCCTACTATAAAATTTCAAATAACACAGAAGATTGTACAGTAACATGAGTGTCATTCACCCATACTTTCATCCTCTCAGAGTTACCATTACTAACTAATAATTTTATGTTTTTAGCTTTCAATGTATTTATTATTTTTTTTTTAATAAGAGACAGAGTCTCAATTTGTCACCCTAGGTAGAGTGCCATAGCGTTACAGCTCACAGCAACCTCCAGCTTGTGGGCTTAGGTTGCCTCAGCCTCCTGGGTAGCTGGGACTACAGGTGCCCACCACAATGCCTGACTATTTTTCTGTTGCAGTTTGGCCAGGGCCGGGTTTGAACCTGCCACCCTTGGTATATGGGGTTGGCTCCTTACACACTGAGCCATAGGCGCCACCCCTTTTCAATGTATTTTTATACTTCATTTATTGAGAATAAATACAGTAGATCATCCATAATAGGCCCCCTCCCTACATTGATCACCTCCTTTAGTTGACCTAATTTTCATGGGTCATGCATCACAAGTATTCAGTGGAAGTTCCATATGTTGACCACATCCATATCCTGACCAGTTTGTTACAGTACCTTGAGTGGTCAACTTATACAGGTTCTACGTATTTGAGTAATGTTTTAGAAGTGCATCGGTTAATACTATACCTTTAACATCACTAATAACCATCACAGTTCCCTTCTGCCTTAATCTATTCTCAATTCTCGCCCTCACTTTCAGGCATCCTAACCTACTTCCAATCAAAACACAGCCTTATTTAAATTTTATTCCTATTTACATGCATTTCTTCCTTTCTAAAATCTCTTCCACACCCTTTTTGACTTTGTGAGGTGGAGTTGGTCATTGAACTCTGTAACCCATAAGCCCTCTGTCTAACTCTCCACCACAGGCCTTATAATGTGCAATTGATTAACTCTCTCTCTTTCCTACCAGATGTTAGGTTTTTAAAGACAATGTTTCTTTCTCAGTGTTGTATTCCTGACACCTAGCAACGTGGCTGGCATGCCATAGGTACCAAATAAATGTTGAATTACTGAGTAGAAGAATAAAGGGTAAAAATAAAGTAATTTTGAAGTTGTCATAATTCTACAGAAAGTCCACCTCATGCTGGTTTTTGTTTTTTTACCCCCTCATGCCCTGTATTACAGTCATAATATTTCACCAACTGCTGTTTTGCTGTTGCTGAAGCCACAGATGCTATAATGTAATTAAATCTTGTTAGTTTCAAACATTGAATGTAAAACTTTGCTGAACCCATTTTTCATCACAGGTGACATGTCTGGATTCTGCAGATTTCCTTCTGGTGAGAACACTGGGCGCTTCAACACTTTAAGAGCAGGTGCTGAGTTGTTGTTATTCCAGGTCATGCAAGACAGAGATTCTATAAATTCTGAAGCAGTGAGCATGGGTACGACTGGCAAGCTACTGCGATGACTTCATGTTCAAGTATAAAGAGAAGACCAAGTTCCCAACAAAGGAACAGAGGATGAAATCATCATCTTGGCTGTGTTTGGAAATGGAAATTGTCCAACTATATGGTGGGACATTCAATATGCTAAATATGATAGCGGATGGAATTGATTCACTGGTTACTGAGTACAAAATACAGCTCTTCATATTTTAGAAATGGCATCTTTCCTGTTGCCTACTGTGTCTGCTGCTCTAGCATCTTATATTTCAGCAACTGAGTTGTCAAAGAAAGATATGTTTCTAAAATAAAGTGAATGAATTAAGCATGTGTTATAAATTGTTAGCAAAATTTCACATAGATGGTAGGGGCTTCAGAAGGTAGCAAAGGGTGATAGAGTTGGCTTCATTATAGCTCTGCCGCTATTGGGCTTCATCCTTGGCCAACTTGTACAATTGCGTTGTGCCTATTTTCTGATCTGTGCAATGGGATAATAATACCATATATGTCTTGGAGTTGTGAAATTTAAATGAAGAGATGCATATAAAGCATTGAAGACATTGCTAAGTACATATTTACCTATGTAAGTTACGTTAGATATTATTGTTCTAATGTCTATATAACCATTAAGAGTTTGAACTGTAGAATAAGATAAACCTGGGCTTGTATTTCAACTTTACCACTAATAGTTATATGAATCTGGAGAGTTAATTTACTGCAAATCCCTCATGTCCTCATCTGTACAATGGAAATGATAAAAACATCAAAAGCATAGTGTTTTGTAAAGATTAAATTAAATAGCATATGGAAAGTGCCTAGCATGCTTCAAGATGCAAGGGCTCATAAGTATCATTTATAATCCTCTCTCTGTGTCATTCAGTAACAGTCTCCAGAGACCCTCTTAGAGTCCTAGCCTAGTGTAGAAAATAAACTGATGGCTTGGGGGCAATGGATAAAGGCAAACGTGAAAATACACAGAGAAGACCAGGAGGTCACAGAGGCAGAATCGATACCTGTATTACTTTTGAGTAGGAATTTTCAGAGCAGAGAAGCAATGAAAGGCCTCCTAGACAAAATAAGGTAGGTAAAAGCCATCGATGCGGTTTTATTATTGATGTCCCTGGGTAGTTCACTGATATTATGAATAATACTTCAGTGAATAACCTTGTATACAATGCATATCTGATTTTTTTTTCCCTTAGGACCAATTCCCAGAAATAAAACTCCTTGGTCTAATAATAAAGATTCTTAAGACATTTGCAAATTATTCTTCTATTTTTCTCCAGGATAATGTATCACTTTAAACCAGTGGTGTAAGGATGGTACCCTTTTCCTAAAAGCCTCTAAAACACTGGGTATTTTTTGAAGTTGCTGACTTATTAGTCCCCAAATGGCAGCTTACTCTTAACTTGCCTCTCTTTGATTTCTGGTAAAGTTCATACTTGGTCAAATATATATTAGCTTTTTGCAAAATTACCTAGTAATGCCCTTTGTTAATTTTCTTTTTAGAGCTTCTGATTATTAACACATTATTAACATAAGAGTATATATATTATGAATATCATCATTCTGTCATATTTTAAAATGTTTTTATTTCTAGTTCTTTTTTTCAGTTTACATATGATAGTATTATTTCAATGTGCAGGTGATCAGAATTTCACATAATGCAATCAATCTTTTTTATGGCTTCTATTTTTGTTTTTATATTTAGAGAGGAATCCAAATTCTGATAAGTGTACAATTATGGGAATTGGGTTTTGTTTTATTTTATTTTGGTACATAACTATTTCTATTTCTCTCACTGGTGAATAGGCATGAATAACCTTTCCTTAGAATTCTGACTTATAACACCAAATAGCAGAATTCATTTATGGATTTCTACTCTGTTTAATTGATTTCTCTGTATATTTTTGTACTGATATTTACTATACCATTTTAAAACTGTAATACTGTAATATGTTTTAATATCTAGTAATGAAAATCTGACTCTTACTTTTTAAATTTTTTTCTTGGACACTTACTTCTATAGATCTTTTGTCAACTTCTAAAAACAAAAGTCATTAGAATTGCCATTTGAATTCCATTATATTTGTACCTTTAATGGAAGAGAACTAAGCCTTTACATTTCCAAGTATTTCTATTCAAACAGTACTTTTTCTACATTAATGCAGGTGTTCACTTATATTTCTCAGTGAGGCTGTGTGGTTTTCCTCATATATATTTGGCACTCTTCTTTTGGTTAACTTAGTTTCAAATTATTTTATATTTTTGTGCTGTTGTACTAAATAAGATATTTTTCCTATTGAAATTTTCATGTTATTTTGTTGATATATAAGAAGCTGTTAATGTTCGACTGTTAAGTATTCATTTTTATCCTACTTAGTAAAATTTATGCCAGTGGGAGTGAGGTCAACAAAACAGTGCAATAGGAGAACCCAGCTCTTATCCCCTCACAGTTTGAACAATTATCTACTCTTTTTATTATTTCAAATTAATACAAGGGTACAAATTTTTAGATTACATTGTTCTCACTTCCAAGGTAAAGTTCCAGTTGTAAAAGAACCCCTCACCCAGGGGGTGTGCTGTATACCCTTGGATTGTGCCCATCAGGTGAGATCCCGCCAAATGCCCTCCGTTCTTCTGGCAATGGCCCTTCCCACTCCCTTGCCCTCTCTCACTTTCCCCTCCCCCCACACTAGGCTATATTGTGTTTTACTATTCATATGAACATGTAATTGTTGAACTATCTACTCTTGAAAATACCTTCACAGGAGTTTAGAAATTCAGGTGAGAGATTATATCACCTGGGCAGAGAACAAAAATAAAAGAAATGAATTTAAGAGGGTAAGAAGGACATTGTCACATCACCACATTACCTGCTCCCCAAGTATGGGCACTGCAGCATGAAGAGTGGGGAGAAAGGGAGGGAAGTGGGCATCTGACTTCACTGTGGACCTAAGCACCAGGACTTCCCCAGTGCACCCTGGTAGCAGTCTGACCTGCCTCTGCAGAACGAGATTCTAGGTCTGTTCCTGTTGACAGACTCCAAGCACACCTCAATGTCAAACTGGGTATATATACTCAGGCTCAAGAATCACCCCAGCTCCATGCTTGACCCCTTGGAACTAGTCTTCCGAATAGCCTCCACAGATACATACACTAGATCCACACTGGTAAAACCAGCCACCCGGTCCATTCCAGTGGACCGTGGCACCAGAACAGCTATTATAGAACCAAACTACAGGCCTGCACCTGTTCACTCGTAGACCCAGGCATGCTCCTGCTAACTCAGGCATCAAGTGGGCCCCTGGGGACCCAGCTACCAGGCCCTTCTCTTCTGTTGAGAGGTATCAGCCTAGTCTGCCTGAAAACTCCAGCAAGAAGCCCAACCACAGACTCTGCCAGCTGGCCCACTCAAAACTTTTGGATGGGCTGACTGATTAAGGGATTTTTCTACCAAACTTAGCCTACAAAAACTAGGAGAGGTGCCTGCTGAGGTAAAGGTAAAAACACCAATGTGTGGGTATAAGGACTGTGATAATTAAAGAAACTTGACAGCACCAAAATAAATAGCAGCCATGATCAAGGAGAAAAAGTAAAGATAGGACATCTGAAATTACTCTGAGGAATAACAACAATAACAAGAATGAAAAAGAGTAAACAAAGTCTGGGGCACATGGGACACAATCTTAATCAACCAATATACAGATATGGAACTTCCAGAAGAAGTTGAATTTAAGAAGCAGAACTGAGAAATAGAAAGAAAGCTTACTCAAAGAAATAATGACAGAAAATTTCCCAAATATGAATATACAGAGACGCCAATAGGAACACAAATAAATTAAATATGAAGAGATCCTCACTAAGATCCATTGTCATCAAATTCTCAAAATTCGAAAGAATAGAGAGATTTTGGAAGTAGTAAGAGAAACGCAATTCATTACACACAACCCTGACTCCTCAAGACTATCAGCAGATATCTCAGTAGAAACCTGAGTGAGAGGATACATTCAGGAGAGAGTGATAGGAGAGATGATATATTGAAAGTAAGAAGACGAAGAAAAAACTGCATGCAAAGAATATCATAACCATTGAATCTGTCCTTCAAGAATAAAGGAGAAAGACTTTCCCAGACAAATACTAAGGCAGTTTATTACACTAGACTTGCTTTATATAAAATGCTAAAAATAATCTATGAATTGAAGTAAAAGGATACTAACAAAATAAAAAAGGTATGAGCATATAAAACTCTTAATAAATACAAAAATATAGTTATACTCAGAATACTTTAATACTATGATGATGGTACCTAAATCACTTTTAACTCTAATATAAAAGTTGAAATGTGAAAGTTTTAAAAATAACTATAGCTATAATTATTTATTAATATATACCCAATGTATGAGCTGTAAATTATGATATCAATAATATAGAATATGCAGAGAAAAGAAGTTAGTGTATGCAGTGGGAGTTAAATTGTCATCAGCTTAAATTAGCTATTAAAACTATGTTAATGAAAGCCTCATAGTAATCACAAAGAAAATACCTGAAGTAGAAGCACAAAAAATAAAGAAAAATTAATGAAAATACTCCACTACACTCACCAAAATCATCAAGTCAGAAAAGCAGAAATAGAGGAAGAAAGGAAAAAAAGAAACAATTGGAAAACATAATGAAATGACAATTTCACTCCTTACCTACCAGTCAATAGTTTAAATGTAAATGGATTAAATTCTCTAATTAATAGATATGGAATTACTACACGAGAAAGCAAAAGATCCAGATATGTGCTTCTTGTAATAATCTCACTTTAGCTTTCAGGATGAACAGAGATTGAAAGTGAAGGGATGGAAAAAGACATGCTACACAAATGATAACCAAAATAAAAAAAGTAGAGGTTATTATCCTTGTATCAAACCACAACAACAAAAAATAGTTTTTAAGGCAAAAACTGCCCAAAAATATAAAGGTGGTCATCATATAATGATAAAGGAGTCAATTTATCCAGAAGATACAACAATTAAAATAACAATTATAAATACATATGTACCCAGCTTCAGAACTATGTAAAGAAAACATAAATATGATAGAATTGGAGGGAGAAATATACAGCAATACAATAGATTCAATTCCACAATTTCAACAAAGGTAAAATCATCCAGAAAGAAAACTAATGGAAAAAAATCAGACTTCAAAAACACTATAGACAAAATGAACCTAACAGACAACATAGAACATTATATTCCACCCAACAATAGGAGACACTTTCTTTCAAGCACCCATGGAACATGCTCCAGGATGGATAACATATTTGACATCAGTATTAGTCAGGGTTTTCTAGAGAAACAGAATCAATACGTAATTGATTGATTGATTCATTCATTCATTCAATCAATCATTGATTGATTCATTGCTTGATTCATTCATTCATATGGGAGTTGGCTTGCATGGTGGTGAATGCTGAGAAGCCCCACCAGCTCCATCTGTAGGCTGAATACCTAGAATTATTTTAAAAGAATGTGCATTCTGCAGTTATGTGTTGTATACTACACTTATATCTACTGGGTGAAGTTGGTTAAAAATGTGCAGATCTTCAGTATTGGTTCTGAACTGATTCCTTGCTCTATCAATTACTGTGAGGGAGAATGAAAATAACCAACCATGACTATGGATAAGAATTTTTTTTAGATTTATTTATTTTTGCTTCTTCTTTTTCAAATCTGTTATTACATTCATATACATCTATATGTTTTACTTCTTATGATTAATAGACTCTTCATAATTATAAAATATCTTTTTATTTCTAATAATATTCTTCTTCTCAGTTATCTACTTTGTTCATTCCAGATTTCTTGTGAATATGGTTTGTATGGCATTTTTGGCCCCCCTTTCTTTCGTTAATTCTATGTAGCAATCTCTGCTTTTAACTGTGAACATTCAAAGCAAACATTCATAGACTTGCTTTTATCCTACCACTTTGCGATTTGTTTTGCACTGGTCCCTTTCTGTTTTTGTTGCTCTCTTATTCCCTTCTTGCTTCTTTTGGGTTAAACATATTCTTTTAGTTGTTTTATTTTAATTTTTGTCTTGGCTTTTGGGGTATATTGCTTTTTATTATGTTACTACAATTGTTCCAAGGCTAATATTGTGTATCTTTAACTTACTATATTTAAGGTCAATATGTAGGGCAGCACCCATAGCACAGTCGTTATGGTGCCAGCCACAGACACCAAGGCTGGTGGGTTCCAACCCAGCCAGGGCCAGCTAAACAATGACAATTACGACACCAATAGGAAAAGTAGCCAGGCATTGTGGCAGGCACCTGTAGCCCCAGCTACTTGGGAGGCTGAGGCAAGAGAATTGCTTCAGTCCAAGAGTTTGAGGTTGCTGTGAGCTGTGATGCCATAGCACTCTACTCCGGGCAATAGCTTGAGACTCTGCCTCAAAAAAAAAAAAAAAGAAAGAAAAGAAAAGAAAGAAAGAAAGAAAGAAAAGGAAAGGAATAAAGAAAGGAAGGAAAGGAAGGAAAAGAGGAAAAGAAAGAAAAGAAAGTCAAGAAAGTCAATATGTATTATTCCACAATTAAACTTCACAGACCCTGCTGTTACACTTCCAAATTCCAACTTCACTGTTCAGAAATGGAATAATATTACAAGTAGACTTCTAAGAATTTTCCTTGTCTCTCCTTAATGCTATAGTCACAGTTTTTAAATTACAGATTTTATAAACCCACTTTCCAATGCTATTATTTCTGGTTCAAACAATCAGCTGTCTCTTAAGGAAAATTATAGAAACAAAAATATTTTATATTTACTCACCTATTTATCATTTGCTTATCTTTATTCTTTCCTATAGAACTGAGTTTCTATTTGATATAATTTCTTTTTAACTTAAAGAATATTCTTGACTTTCTTTTTTTTTTTTTTTGGTAGTACAAATCTGCTAACAATAAATTCTCTATAATTTGCTTCTCTATCTTCATTTTGCAATTGTTTTTCAAATATATTTTAGCTAGATCCAGAATTTTAGTTTAACAGGGTTTCTTGTTTTGTATTTCTTTTTACTATTTGTAAGATGCCATTCTCTTGTACTTTGGTTTTTATTTTTCTTATGAGAAGTCAACCAACTTTGGTGGCTTTTAGCTTTTTTGTTTTTTGGCTTTCAGAAATGTATTTATGATATTCTTAGGTATAGTTTTCTATTTTTTTCTGCTTCATATTTTTTTTTTTTTTGAGACAGAGCCTCAAGCTGTCACCCTGGATAGAGTGCCGTGGCATCACAGCTCACAGCAACCTCCAATGCCTGGGCTCAAGCAAGTCTCTTGCCTCCGCCTCCGAAGTAGCTGGGACTACAGGCGCCCGCCACAACACCCGGCTATTTTTTTTTTTTTTTTTGGTTGCAGCCATCATTGTTGTTTGGCGGGCTCGGGCTGGATTCGAACCCACCAGTTCAGGTGTACGTGGCTGGCGCCTTAGCCCGTTGAGCCACAGGCGCCGAGCCTGCTTCATATATTTTGTATTCTTATGGATTTGTAAGTCAAAGTTTCACATGAAATTCAGGGGCATCTCAGCTATTAGTTATTTAAATACTTTTCTTAGTCTCACTTTCTTTTTCTTCAACTCGTTTAATTAAACATTTATAAAATTCTTTCACATTGTCCTGTATGCTCTTGAAGTGCTGTTAATTTTTCTTCTCTTTTTTTCATTCTTAATATTGGATAACTTCTATTTATTTGCTTCAAGTGCATTGACTCTTCTATCTCCAGTCATCTGTAAAGTTCGTATTATGGATTTTTAAACCTTTAGGTATTGGATTTTTGTTGCAGACTAGTTCATTTCCTTGATGCTTTCATATCTCTACTAAGATGCCTCGTCTAATAGTAAAAGCATATTTTGTTTTAACCCTTGAAATTATTAATAAATAGCTCCCTTTAAGCTTTTATTAAACCAAACATGAAGGTTACCTCAAAATAGGATTTTGAATTCGTTTTCACCTTCTGTAATTTTTTAAAATTTTATAATTGACATCTTAGATGGTATAATTTACATACGCTAGATTTTGTTTTCTCAGAAAATTGTGGGTTTTTTTTTTTTCAAAAAGGTTCAATTAAAATTTACCTTGAACTTATGTTCATTTAGTTTTATGCTTTGTTAGAGCATATTTGTATCACGCCTAATGTATCATCAGGCCCCTCTAACTTGATGAGACTTAATCTTTAAACTCTGTCCTTCATGTAGGTATTTTCAAAGTTGAGTTTTAGGCTTACTAATTGGGGACAGCACAGGCCTAATTCTATTATGGAATTGGCAAACTATGGGCTATGGGTTAACACCTAACACTTGATAATTTTATAATTAAAGCTCTATTAGAACATAGGAACATACATTCATTTATGTGTCGTCTATAGATGTTTTTATATTATGAAAGCAGAGATAAGTAGTTGTAACAGAGACTATATGGACCAGAGATCTTAAAATATTTACTCTTTTTACAATGACAGAAAGTATTTGCTGACTCTTGCTCTGGAACATGGTCCATAAATAAGGCATGCCGTTTCTGATGTCCCAGATGAATACTCAGGATATTATCAAGATTTCTCTACTCTGGCTGAGATGGAGGCATCAACTTCTCCCAGAATGGTCCAACTTCAGTCTCTCTGTTCTGCTGTCAAGTCTGAAGTATTTGCTTACTTTTACGTATCCCATAGTCTCTTCCAAAGCTTGGAAAGCTCAGTCCATAGCCAGACACCTGATGAGAGCACCCACAAAGTCTCTGGAATTCCACTCAGGTCAGCAACCTCCTCTCCAGTGCCCTATCCCTCAGCGTCCAGCTCCTCCAGCCCTTCTTAATTCTAACCGCTGCTGTAACTTAGTAGGATTGCTGTCCTCTGTTGGAGCTTTAGCTCCCTCTCTCACAGTTTAGGAAATTGCTCTTAGGCAGAGTTGGGACAACCATGGGACATACTTTGGAAGTTTTTCAGTTTTTGAAAGTTAAAAGCTTGCACTTCTTCAAAGCTTATTCAAAGCCTGAAAGTAGTTTCCTCATATACTTTGTCCAATATTAAAGTGTTAATATACAGTCAGTCATTAGCATACTTTCCTCTACTGCCATTTAAAAAAATCATATCTTTTTTATGTGTCAAGAAAACACATCTAAACAAAGAAATCATTTGTCCTTTTAATAGACATTGAGCCAAAGATAGGAACTAACCATAAAGATGAAATTTGCATTTAGGAGAACACATCACTCAGTTCTTCTCCTAAGAAGCTGCAAAGAATTTCTTCAGCTGCCTTTCAGATCTCTGACATCTCACAAGCTAAATCAGCTAAAATATTAAGCAATACTGTATCATCTATTACTATTTGACACCATCTACCCATTCCAACCCGTTTATGGATATTCATCCCTCTCTTCTCTTCCATTTCTCTTTTTGTCCTTTCACTAGAATAATATTGATATTCAGACTGTATGTTGGCTTTGAGTTCTTCCAATTTTATTGTTTTTGCTAAAACAAGAACATGATGCCTGTCATAGAAGTCTTCTTCGTTATTCTCTGTTCCTTCATTGCATGGAATAAATAGCCTTCACAGCCATCCTTCTTGTACTAGTTGATGTTACTTTTGTGTGCCAATTCTCAGGGTGTTGAGTTATAGTAGACTGTTTACTTCTTTCTTATTCAACCAAAATGAAGTTTCTGTGTTTAAGGATCTCTCTCTCTCTCTTCTTTTTTTTTTTTTTTTTTTTTTTTGACAGTCTCACTCTGATAGCCTGGATAGAAAGCTGTGGCATCCTAGTTCACATCAACCTCCAATTTCTGGGCTCAAAGGATCCTCTCACCTCAGCCTCTGGAATAGCTGGGACTATAGGCACCCACCATGATGCCCAGCTAATTTTTCTATTTTTAGAACAGATGGGTTCTCGCTCTTGCTCAGGCTGGTCTGGAACCGCTGAGTTCTAGCAATAGAAGGAGGTCTCATTTTAAAAATATATTATCACAATACTTTGTGTTGTTTCTGTAACTACTACTAAAGTTTTTAAGGAGTTGTAAGAACAATATTTAATTAAATGCTACTTATCAGTTTATCAGAAACATCCTCACTTATAATATATTTGATAAATATGTTATGGCCATAAACAACCTCCAAAAAGAAGAAAAGCATAATAAATATTTGAGTAACTGGGTTCTAATATGTTCTTTATATTTGCTAAGGAAAATATATTTATTTTGAGTTACATATTAGATACCTGTTACTACTACTACGACACATAATTATATGAATATATATTTGGAGTGTTCACACCTTTTTAAAAGTTTCTTTCTGGTTGCATTTCACATAAAGAACCTGGGTTCAAACAATGTTTTCATACCCTAGAAGCTATAATTAAGTCAAAGCTGTACTTAAAAATAAAAAGACAAGCCTTTAAAATAGAAGTGCTAATAAGACCTTAAATGAACTTTCCTGTCTTGACTGTAGAAATGTTGATTTTTATCTATAAAAAGGATAATTGGCATATTAGTCAGGTCACTTTATGCTGTAAGTAACACAAACCCCAATTAAAAAGGCTTTAAAATAATATATTTTTTGCATGACAAAATGCCTGAAGTGTGACTCCAGAATTAATTAATTCAGTGGTTCAATGACATCAAAGATTAAGATTATTCTCTTGTTCCTGCTCTTCCATCCTTAACAGGTTGGCTTTTGCCATCAGACATGCCCCCTTAAAACAGTAAACAAATTGCAGTGGCTTCAAATATTACATTAACTTCATTTTCATGCTACTTAGCCACCAATCTATTTGGGATTATTATACAGAATATCCCAAACCAGGACCTGATGCTGTACAAAAGCAGTTTATCAGGTATATTATTTAAAACCTATCTGTTTTGACGAATGGCTAACAAACACATGACAATGTTCATCATCCCTAATCATCAGAGAAATGTAAATCAAAACCACTCTGAAATATAACCTAACTCCAGTGAGATTAGCCCACTTCACAAAGTCCCGAATCTGTAGATTCTGGCATGGATGTAGAGAGAAGGGAACACTTTTGCACTTTTGCTGGTGGGATTGCAAACTAATGCAACCTCTATGGAAAGAAGTATTAATTCTCAAAGAATCCTCAAAGAACTAAAAGTCAACCTTCTATTTGATTCCACACTCCCACTACTAGGTCTACCCAGAGGAGCAAAAATCATTTTACTACAAGGACATTTGCACCAGAATGTTTTTTTGTAGTTTAATCCACAATTGCCAAGACGTGAAAGCAACCACAGTACCATGAACCCATGAATTGTTTCAAACTGTGGGATATGTATACCATGGGGTACTATTCAGCCATAGGAGAAGATGGAGACTTTACATCTCTTGTGTTTACCTGGATAGAGTGGAAACACACTCTTCTTAGTAAAGTATCTCAAAAAATGGAAAAAAAATTCACTATACTCAAAACTAATATGAAACCAATATATAAATAACTACAAGCCCACATGAAAGAAAAAAACAATAATATAGTCTAGCCAGGGGGAGGGAAGAGGAGGGAAAGAGAAGGGGGCAGAAGGAAGGTGAGTGGAGGGAATCTCACTTAATGTGTGTTCAGCACGCCCCCTGGGTGAAGGGCTCAGCTACAACTTGAACTTTACCTTGGAAATGAAAACTATGTAACCTAAACATTCATACTCTCATATTCATCTGAAATTTTTTAAAAAACTAAAAAATAAAATGATAGTACTAAAAAAACCTCTATTTGTATCCTTATATTTAAGCGGGTTTCTTATATACAACTTATATTATTTGGACTTTTACAGTTTCTGGCCGGGGCTGGGTTTGAACCTGCTACCTCCAGTATATGGGGCCGGCGCACTACTCCTTTGAGCCACAGCTTCCACCCTATTTGGACTTTTAAACAATTATTCCATTTTGACAATCTGTCTTTCAGTGGGATGTTTAAACCATTCAGATTTAAGCTGTTTGTTGGTTGATGTGGATTAATAAGCCAATTTTGGAACTGAATTTTTTTTTTCCAGTTTTTGGCCAGGCCGGGTGTGAACCTACCACCTCAGGGATATGGAGCCGGTGCCCTACTCCTTGAGCTACAGGTGCCACCCATGGTTTTTATTAATTGCATATATTCTTTGTTGCCCATCCTCCCTCTTACACACCATTTTAAGTCTTGTTTAGGTTTAATTGAGGATATAATATAATAGCATTTTATGTAAATGTATTAATTATAAGTAAACACTCTTTTAGTGGTTGCCCTAGTGTTGAAATGTGCATTATTTAACCTTTGCCTTCAAATAATGCAATACTGACTTACATGTAATACAGGTATCTTATAACAAAGAACTTCTCATTCTGCTCTTCTTCCACATGACACTGCTATTGTTCTTGCTTTAATCACCCCAAACATTGTTACTATTGTTGTTTTAAATAGCTTTCTTTTAGTTAAGAATCAGAAAAGTAAATATTTTATTTTACCTTGGTTTAATCTTCATTTATTCTATGATCTTATTGACTATGTTATTTTTTTCTTACTAAAACATTAATCTTGGAGGGGGCCCGAGTGGGAAGAATCCCCTTCTACCAACAGGGATAAGCCTTTGACAGGGTCTTTTTCTTAAGGAGAATAGGCCTTTTG
Source organism: Perodicticus potto (assembly GCA_963574655.1). Lineage (NCBI taxonomy): Eukaryota > Metazoa > Chordata > Mammalia > Primates > Lorisidae > Perodicticus > Perodicticus potto. Next base: position 34,918 of record CAUYRH010086331.1, read on the forward strand.
TGAAGTTCAGGAGAAAATTTAATTTATTACATAGTGGTTACACTTTCCCTCCCCTTTCAAGAGGGATCTTAGTCAGATCCTCATACTGGGAACTAGGTGTGGTTCCTGATAGAAAAGTCCAGGAATGTGTGGGTTTCCCCTACAACTACAGCCTCAAGGGGTTTACTACTCTTAAGATAGTCCCCACAACCTCACAATTCATCAAAGTTACCAGTTAAATATTCCTACCACTTCATGGCTTCTTCTCCAGCTAAGCAGTTTCTCTGGATGTATCTATCTCTCTAGATTCTGTGGTGACAATCTGTCCTATAACCTGTTCTTTGATGGGCCCAAGAAAAGTCGTTGATTTGTCCAGGTTTTTCTTATTGTTAAGGGAATGCGTATATGTATTTGGGAGCTAAACCAGAAGTCTCCCTAAATAATCTTCAGCAATTTTTACATATGCAGATATCTTAATTTCTATTTACATTGTGTTGCAGTAGACTCAGAGTAGCTAAAAATCATCACAATTGATCCTTTCATTCTCCTAAATTCTGTGAGTCCGTGAACAGATTAGCCATGGCATTCCTAACTGTTAATCAAAGCCTGAAATCACTGCAAAATTCACCCCAGAGAGCTAGAGAGTCAACAGTTAAAATCAAAGCTTGAAATCACTGCAAAATTTCCCCAGAGTGCTAATGTCAAAAGCTACAATCAAAGCTTGAAATCACTGCAAAATTCACCCCACAGTGCTAGGGTCAAGAGCTATGCTTTCCATCCAGGATGTCTCAGTGGAATGCAAAAGCTGAAATTTGGCTTCTCTCCACTAACCCAATTAAAATCCCTTCCATCTCACCACGCTAAATAAGACGTTCCATTGTGGACACGTGACAATAGAAAATAGGAATACGAGGCATGACAGAATAGGGCCAGGAGATTGTATGTTGAAATTTGAGTGTTGGATCTCTTGGTAGGTAACAAATTACTAAATAACTAGTTCATCAATCAATATACAAAATATATGACAGGGCTTTGTAATTTCTACACTTTTCAGTTTACTTATTATATCGATCATTTCTTTAGCTCATTTTTACATATTTAGATACTTCTATAAAAAGCCATTACAACATTGGCATATCTGAGAAACTTAGTCTCTCACAAGGTAGACATTGGCAATATATCCCTACCACAAAGTTTCAGCTGAAAAATATACTTAAAATTAATTTAAACAAAAATAAATATACATATATCAAAAATGTATTTTCTTTTGCCCCTTAATAAAATTTCAAAATAGCAATATGATATACTCTTATGTTCTAATATCAAAGCCAGCAAAAAAAATTATCATTTAATCTAAAATTGAACTGGTTTTCTTGTCCTGCAGTCTGTGGGAAAAAAACGCCTTTTCATATACATTTCAGTTTAATAATCTGTATTTTTTCATTTTGCTACATCCCTGTCATTTTGATTATTTGGGATGATTGAAAATATTCTTTAAAAGTTTGGTATTAACATTTTTAATTAAATTAAATATTCATTTCTTATCTTTAATGCAATACTTAAACTGTTTTTTTTACTTTAAAACATCTTACTGGTAAATGGGACACAAGCTTTCCCAGCTTCAGCTAGTAGGTATGAAGTTGTCTCACAAGTAAATGGGAGATTAGGCATATAGGATTTACTAGGAATTAAGTAAACACACATAAAGAGAGAATCTACTCATCATTTGATTCTTTAATCCCTTCAGCCCTAGTGGAGGATGGGCTGAAATTCAACCATTTCTCCCCTAAGCACGAATGACCACATTAAAGACTTGAGCTGCTTCTTCCTAACACACTATTTTTGTTAAAAAATAACAAAGACCAAGAATCTGTTTAGATTTAATCCCTTAAAAATATAAAGGTTACAGAAAACTAGACAAGTATCTTATTATAAATTAAACATGCTTTACAGCAAAACACTCAATGAATTTTTGCTTAACAATAACAGCTCATGAAAGCTTAAGTGCCATTTATTTAAAAAGTCTAGTTTAAATAGATGCAACTGACACATTGGGAAAATTAGCTTATTTGAGTAACATGATATGAAAAACAAAAAAGCAATCCGTGTCTACCATGACAAACAAACAAACAAAAAACTTGTTTTAGTGAGCTCGCTTTAATAAGTTCATGGATTAGAATTTTAGAAAATTATTTAAAATAGGTCATAACAGGGACAACACAGAAACTTAAAGACTGATTGCCTGTTAGCTCGCAAAAGATTTGATTGACAAAGTTGTTAAAGAGATAGACTGATGTCAGTCCAAAACTAAAGTGAAACTATCAAATATGTTAACATATCTAAAGAAAAAAATGTGCTGGTCAGTCTGGTGCAAGATGTATTTGTTCATTGGTTAAGGATGAAGAAATAGAAGAAAGAAGGATCTGTTCTCACTGTAGGGTTTTCAGGACTGTCTTGGCAAGGGTGTGTTTTAGATGACGAATATGAGCATCTATAGAGTCCTTTCAACAGGTATATCTTTATGGTGTTAGCTACAGGGAAATGGATGGGCCGGGCTATTAAATTATCTACACCCTAGTTTTCTGCTAGTATCTCTTATCATATCTATAGGAAAAGAATATGTTGACCAGCAAACAGAAACTTGATTTAAGATAGTCATATTTCACATTGAAAGAGGTAATGCATTGGTTTCTTCATTACCATATGTTAATCTTTGAGTGTTTCATTAAACAAGAAATTGATTGTGTGCTTGTATATCAGGTTTCTAAGTTCTGAAGTTTGAGAACCAGCTTTGGATTGGTATATATTCACTGGGTAATGTCATGCTGTAGGAACCAGATGCCCTCCTACTGAACACCCAAGCCAGACGTAACACCTAGCTTTACAAACTTCAACAACTCTATTGATCAACTTTTTAAATGTGTTTTTGATACTAGTAGTCTTCTCCACCTTAGTACATGATGCCATCAATTCTCATATATAACGAACAGTCCCTAGAGTTGGTCTCTCCTTCTGTTCCCCACACAGTTCTCAAAGGCAAATCAATCCTTTCTTATATCCACCTTTTACACCCCGATCCCTAACACCTGATCTCATCTCCTAGCTCGTAGGTTTCATTTACTCCATTCCATCCACTTGATCTTGCATTTCCTGCCTTAAAAGCTCTATTTGCTAACTCACTCCTCATTTCCTTCAGACCTTTGCCTCTCAGATCTCTAAAATGCATTTGAAGTCATAGATCTCAATTTAACACAATACCCTTCCCAACACTATTATTCTTTCTATGTATCCCTTATTTTGCCTCAGTTTTATGCAGAGTCTTATCACCACCCAACATATCACATGCTTATCTGTGGACTAAAAATACAATTCCATGACAGCATGGATGAGGTTTTGCTCATTAGTGCCTGGGATGGGCTTGGCACATAGATGGAACTTAGTATATATATATTTTTAAAGGAACAGATAAGAGATAAATATGTAATAAAACCAAGGCTATTTGATTAGATTCCAGAAATCAAATCTTGCCTTTGCCATTCATTAATTAGATGTGTATGTGATTTTCAGCAAGTCACTTTCTTTCTAACCTTCAGTTTCTTTGTCTATAAAATGACAGTAATAGTGGTCCTGTGGCTCAAAATACTATTTGTGAAAGGGTTTTATAAAATAAAGCCCTAAACAACTATGAGGATTTAAGCATGCAAACTGTTTAGACTTCCACACAGGATAGGAGGCAAAGCTTTGTGAGAACACGAATTCTGTGTGTGACATGCTGACCATTGCATCTTGATTTTCCCACTAACCACTTTTTATGAGTTAGAGTCAGTTACCAAATTCTATTAAACCTGATTTTTCCTAATAAGAGAAATTTTTTTTTTCTCTTTCTCAGTAAGATTATTTTTCTCCCATTTTTAAGAAATTTTATCTTAGTCACCAAGAAAAGCAATCTAAGCAAATATGACTAAAAACTATTAACTATTTCTCCATAATCCATTCAGTCAATAGCTATTATATTTAAGCTCTCTCGTAGGTGCTCGGGATAAATAAGAGCACAAAGTGGACAAATATCTGTCCTCACAGATCTCACTTTCCACTGTAAAGAGGCAGATAAGAAACAATAAACATAATAAGCGTGTAACTAAACAGTACTTTGGAAGGTGATACGTACTATATGGGCAAAGTAGCATAGTAAAAAACTAAGGGTTGCGAATGTGTGACTGGAAGCCAGTCAGGTTGCAATAAATAGGGGGCTTGACATTGAAAAAGAAGGAGACTTTACATCTTTTGTATTAACCTGGATTAAGGTGGGACACATTCTTCTTAGTAAAGCATCACAAGAATGGAGAAGCCAGAATCCAATGTACTCTATTCTAATATGAAGGCAGTAGATGAGCTAATATAGGGTATGTGGTAGGGAAGAAGGGAAGGGGAAGAGGGACAGGAGGGCATGGTGTATGGCACACCTCTTGGGGGGGGGGACACAATTATGAGAGGGAATTTACCCAATAAATGTCATCATTGTAACCTAATTCTTTGTACCCTATATGAATCCCAAACAAAAAAAATACAGCGAAAAGAAAAATATATATGGAGATTGACAGTTGAACACATGCTTTCATGGAAAGATTTTTCTTTCTATTCTGCTTTCTCTTTCTCTCTTTTTGCTTAAAAATATTGAAAATACATAATAAATATTTTTTTCAAAATTAAAGAAACCATACACTGTCACTTGAATAGCTGATTATATCTTTCATGAATATTATTGTAAAACACATTGAAATTAGTTCAATTAATCTTTCTTTCTTTCTTTTTTTTTTTTTTTGAGACAGAGTTTCACTTTGTTGCCCTCAGTAGAATTCTACGGTGTCACAGCTCACAGCAAACTCAAACTCTTGGGCTTAGGCGATTCTCTTGCCTCCGCCTCCTGAATAGCTGGGACTACAGGCACCCACCACAACGCCTGGCTTTTTTTTGTTGCAGTTTGGCTGGGGCTGGATTCAAACCCACCACCCTTGGTATATGGGGCCAGCGCCCTACCCACTGAGCCACAGGCACAGCCCTTAATTAATATTTCTCTGAAGAAACTTTTAATCTTCTTAGTTATAAAATGAAGTTGAAGCCATAGGCTCTCTTAACATTGATTTCTTTTAAAGCAGCAATATTTCTCCTATAAAAGAAATAAATAGCAATATCTTTCAAATGAATGCATACTCTTTCATCCACTTGTTTGGAAGCTTGTGATTTTTATTGCTAACTTTTTTATTCATGGAAACTGTTATGCCAAGTGATGGGGGACGGTAAAGATCTGTTATAACTATTTTTTTAAAGACAATATTCCTTCTTTATATAGGGGTTGGCCTTCCTGTAAGGGTTACACGCCCAGTGATCAGGCAGCTTCACCCTGCAGGAAGAGGTGGAGAAAAAAGGAATATCAGACTTCCTGAAAGACACCCTCAATCTCCCTAAGAATAAGCCATGCAGATCTTACAATGGCTTTCCTGGCAAACATAGTCATTTGGTCCTCTCTCTGCTCTCTAGATGACACTGTGTGACTCAAGAGGCAGCAGAGGAGATGCTAATGCATCAGGCCACCTCAGGGGAAGATCGCTGACATATGGGTCACTTTTAATGACTTTGGTGAATAGCCCATCACAAAACTTAGATACACGAATCAATCATTGTCTCAACACAGATATTCACATTTTTAGAAATTTTTAGTATCCCAGTGAATACCTATTGTTATAGGGCATAACCTATTAAGAAACAGTCCAGAATGACAAAACAGCCATTGCTAGCCTACTATCTTAAACTGGAGGACCACATCAGCATTTGTGTTGCTGTCTGGCTGAAAACTATCCACCTGCAAGCCGGCCAAGAAAGATGACATCAATTTGGTAAGGCTGTTGGAGTTTTTGGAAGGGACAGAGTACTAAACAAAAGCTATTATTTATAGTCCACCCCTATTTGATGAAAAGGATCCAGGAGATGTTATTGCCAACAGTAGCATTAGTTACCTAGCCTGACAATTTCATTTCAGGGATTTGGTGGTTGACTCTGAACAGCATTCTTTGGGTAATGAAAATCACAGCAAACCCTTGCTCCTGGAGAAGCCTATTTCAGACCCAAGCTGCCTTGCATTCTAACAGTGTTTGCACTGCACATATTCTTATGTGGTTCAACATGGTGACCAAAGTCATTTTATCACAGAGTAAATTATGAGTATAGTTAGCAGCCACTTCTAATCTCAAACCAGATTAATTCTCCTTTCTCCCTTTCATTTTCAACTTTGTCCCTTAAGATTGACTTCTGTTGTTATGAGAGAACAAATTCCAATAGATCTGATTCCCATCTGTCTGTCTTATCAATTCTTACTTGGTTTTAAAAAAAAAATAAATGTATCACTGAAAGGAAAGGTAAGTGTGAGTTAACGGGACAGAATTGAAGTAGAAAAGTATAGAACAAAATTATATTAATTAAATTTAACATGTTAAACACCAAGTATGTATAAGACTCAAAGTTAGACAGTATAAATTCAGAAGTAACTAAGAGCTTAGTCATTTAAGTAAGTAAATATAGATACCATACAAGCAATATATATAAATTTCTGTAGTATACGAGAAAAGGAAATAAAAAACACATTATTTGAGAGGATAAGTAGAAGTTTCATTTACTCATCTATTCATCCATTCACTCATTCCTGTACTATGCATTTGCAAAATGTCTCCTCCATAACTACTGGAAATGCCAAGATTTCCAAGACAGTTCCTACCCTTGACCATTGTAAAGCCAAGTTATCAGACTTTCATGTGCTTCTGAATCTCTTGATGAATATGTTAAAATACAAATTCATGAACTACAATTTCAGTTTTTTCAATTCAGAAATGCTCAGGTGGGGCCTGAGGATGGGCATTTCTAACACATGCCCAGGTGCTACAGTTGTCATTCTAGGATCATACTTCAGGAACCCAACCCGTAGGCAGGAGCAATGCTTCCCCAATGGAACGTATTAATGCATCCCCATGAGTTCTTACCAAAATGCAGATTCTCATTCAGTAGGACTGATGTGAGAACCCCAATTCTGTATTATTCCATGTACTTCACTTTGAGTCGTGAGGGTCTAGTAGATAACCAGAAACTTTTAAGTATATATGTACAAAATACATACTGAAATAAATAAAAATTAAGATAAGATATGAAGAAGGAATTGTGTTTTCCAGGAAAGGTTGTGAGAGTATGCAGAGGGAACAGCTTTTGGTGAAAGCTGGGAGTGGAAGGAGTGAAAGAGGTGAAGGGACAAGAGATTGTGACCAGAAGGGAAAGTGTACGGTGGGTGGTTTGGGATTGGAGGAATTCCAAGGCATGAGGACATCCAGGATGTGGCTGTGTGGACTGGGAACTGGAATGGTTTGGACATGGGCATACTTCTAGCTGAAGAAGCAGAGCCTGGAAGACAACACTATGGGAAGGTCATGGAAAGGAAAATGGAGCCAGAGCTCTAAGAGGTAGCGGAAGCTACACTAAAGAGGAAATGGAGCCAAGTAACAGACAGAAACTTTCTGAAGATCAGTACATTGTCATGAAGGAAATCACTCTGATGGCAGAGATTTCAGAAAACATAAGAGTGTTGGTAATAATAGGTCAATAATGATCTGAAAACAGCAGTGTTTTCCAAGTAATATGTTAGTTTCTTTTTTCTGGCACCCTGAAATATGAAAAAGAGTGAGCCTCAAAGGCACTGCTTCTCCTGGAGAATAATGGGCCACATGGACATTGTCCTAGAAAGTTCTCTCATTAGTTAAGACAAGCTACAAAGGTGTAAAGGAACAAAGAAGATGGTGGCACAATTTTGCTTTAAACATGGTGGTGAATCAAAACAGGACCCTGGGAAAAAATATCACTCTGGTAAAGTGAGAGTGAGATTACCAGTAAGTAATAGGAATAACTAACTCTTTAGGGTCATTTGAGGATAAAATGGGCAAAGTCAAATGTGTGGTACTTAGAACTGCTCCTGGCACGTAGTAAGAGTTTAATAAATACTAGATATTTAGATGTTCACAGCTCATCCTCATTTTCTAAAAATACAGAATCAAAAGCAGAGATCTTTTAAAATTAGTAATTGTGGTTTCCATACTTGCCCTAGTTAATAAAAAAGTGCTAATTAAAACCACATGTCATTCGACATCTATTAAATTAACAAACTTTAAAAATAATACCATCCCAAACTGGAATTCTTTGGCAAAATACATTGGCATATCTGTTTGAATAGTAATGTTTTCTCAGAAACTTGAAAAAGTATATATTCTGTCACTTGCCAGCCTTCATTAGGGGGCAAGATGTCTCAGGGAGCAACAGAGTCTTTGAGTCAGATAGTCCCAGCTCAGGTGAGAATGAAAGGACAAAGAAGTCTTTCCCCTTACTAGTTAGGTTGTCTTAGTTCAATTAGTTAACCAGTTATCTCATTTGCAAATTAGAGGTATTAATCAGCTTAAGAACTGTATTATATAAGATAATGCTGGTAAATTACATGGCACCTTATGTAGATTGCAAGGGATTAGTTTGTTTTCCTTAAATATTTGTCCCATTGAACTATACAAAAAAGAGATGGTTGTATAATAGTCACAATTAAATGTACTTAAAATTAAATTTAATATGTTAAATTTATAATAAAAATCACAACCAATGTTCAAAAATGAGAGAAATAATAAATATATTAAGCTATGTTGATGTAAGATTCTGAGGCAGTGACTTATATAATAAATGTAAAAATACATGACAGCTTGGAAGTAATTATTATATAAACTATGAAACGTATAAATCATTGAAACTATAACTTCTACATATAAAAAATGTATAGACTTGCAAGAAGACATGGAAAACAACCATATAACTATATTTTTCTTTTTCTTTTTTTTTTTGAGGCAGAGCCTCAAGCTGTCACCCTGGATAGAGTGCTGTGGCATCACAGCTCACAGCAACCTCCAATTCCTGGGCTCAAGAGAGTCTCCTGCCTCTGCCTCCCAAGTAGCTGGGACTACGGCGCCCACCACAACGCCCGGCCATTTCTTGGTCAGCCGTCATTGTTTGGCGGGCCCGGGCTGGATTCGAACCCGCCAGCTCAGGTGTACGTGGCTGGTACCTTAGCTCGTTGAGCCATAGGCGCCGAGCCAACTATATTTTTCTTTGTTGATATAGTAATAGCCAGTCACAAATAGGGTTTTTGGTTTGTTTGTTTGAGAAAAGGTCTTGCTTTTTTGCCCAGGCTGGAGTGCAGTAGTGTCATAGCTCACTGTCATCTAAAACTTCTAGGTTCAAGTGATCCTTCTGCTTCAGCCTCCATAGTAGCTGGGACCACAAACAATTTCATCAGAATATATTTCACCTGTGAGTATCTAACGTGCTCTTACACTTATGTTTCAATCTGAGCTTCAAAGATCTTCCTTTACCTCGCATTTAATTCAGACAATTCTAGAACCAGACTTGCCATAGTCAATACAAACGACTAACATTGGAGTTTCAAACGTCTTCTCATATCTCCAGCATCTACTTTAGTAATTATTTGTCAAGTTTATTGGATAGCATTGTAACGTTCAAACTACAAACTAAACTACAAAGTTTACAATGCCCCCTCCACTACAATATTTGTCAATTTGAATATTAGGTAATTTACAAATCTTTTAAGCAACATGCTTAACAACTCAGATAGGCTAGATACTAAAAAACCAACTTCCTACAAAACCCAAAAGGCATATATTTTGTCAGTTTTCTTTACGTTTTTACTTTTGCTATGTTGTCACAGTTTCCTACTTTAGCTTACAAAATGGCTCAATTTCACTTTTTCAAAGCAAGGCTTGAAGTGGTTTTGAAAAAGTACTCTGTTAGTTGTAGCTTTTTGAGGAAGACTCTTGCATTAATAAGAAATGAAGAAACACAGAGTTTCCTCAAAGGAGAGAAAGAAGGGAGTTTGAAAGGCTGAAGAAACAACAAGCTTCCAGTTTACAGCTTTGAAGGCTTTGAGACATAGAGGTCAAGTTGTATACAAAGCTTCTATAGAAGGAAAACCAGGTTCTTGCCTGCCGGATAGAAGGGCCAGTTGCACCTTCATAGGCTGTCACTGGAGGCTTTTTGTCCAACAGGATGATTCAACAGTAGGCTGAAGAAAGTGTGCCAGTGTGACTGCAGTACCACGATGGTCTGAACCTGCAGCAGTTCTCACTTGAGGATACATCATTCATTAATATTTCACACTTTAGTAAAGAAATCTCAGTTAAAACCATATCAGCTTCTGCGGGATACTAAAAGATACCTTTTGTAGGTGCAGAGATTTCTCAGATAGTATCAATTAAGATGCTGGAGGGAAAAAAAAATCCCTTGTTTTTACTAGAAGTCTTTGATTGCACCTACTTTATTTTGAAAAATCCTGTCAGGCATAAAGTTATTATTCATTACCTGAGATAACAAAATTGTTAAAGGAAAAAATAATAAAATGGAAGCATACAAACGCTTTTTATTTAGAGGCAGTTGCAGTGTCACGGGCAAGTGGGAAGGAAATGAATTTCCTTATTGAGAGCGCTAGTTATTTATGTAGATAAGCAAATGACTCCATTAAACTCAAGCATAAAAGTGGAATAAAAAGAAAAGGAAAAAAAGCTAATGATGACTTTTAAATAAAATGTTTAAATTTGGTATTTTTAACAAAGCTCTAAAAATTGATCACCTAAATGACATGTCAGGATATGATAGGGAGTTACGTTAGATGCAACCAACAATCTTAAGAATATCATACTTGACTCAAACAGGAAGAGTCTCATATTCTCCTACCATAGATTTGTGTGTATTACAATCATTATTCCAATTTATATCATCATTGTGGGAAAAAAACCTTATACTAATAATCGACTCTGGATAACCAGATAGCTGATGGAATTGTCATACAAGCTTTCTGAAACACATTTTGTGTTTCTTGACTCAAAAGGTTTTCTCAGTTTTAACATTGTGATAATGCTAGTTTTGCCCTCAATTATGAGAGGCTGCCTGAGTCAATGGAATTTAAAAATGAGTGTTCGCTGTTCAAGCTGACAGATTAGGTTTGCTCATTTGAGAAAAAGGAACTGGAAATTTTAAAGTGGCAAGAGATTTTGAGCCCTTACATTTATTCTTTGAGGCCTCATGAGCCCATTCTAAACCTCAAAGATTCTAATACATAAGAACAAAGTCAGACTGAAGTGGAGGATGGAAGGCAAACAGTAAAAATAAGAGTGGAGCGACAATTCTTCCTTCTGTATTATCCCTCCAATATGATGGCTTAAGGTAGAACAGAAATGTTAATAACTGTCATTTCCACAGCCTTGACTAACCGATAAGTACACGTCAGCCATGCCCATTTCTCATCCTATTTTCAGTGGAACAAAGTGACTTTCAAAGTTTGGGAAGTGCATAATTACATAGATGGAGTCTTCGGACTTTGATCGTAATTATAGTGCTTTATCCAGCCATCACTTGTTGCTTGGGGACTAGTCCTTGGTAAGTTCTTTAAAGGAATTAGAAACTGTCAGAACAAATTTGAGCTTCAAAACAGCTAATCAGAAATTTGGCTCTCTTGTCCTGAAACAGAGATTGAAAATTGCCACTTTAATCCATTTGGCTTTTGAGTGAAGTGAGAACATGAAGTCTCCTTTTGGGAGGCCTGTGTCTCTGTGGCCCATTATCTCCGATTACCTTTGGATAAGCTTCTACTGGGGAGCATGGGCCTAAATTTGCTTCACCATAGGTAGTGCTTTTCAAATTTGAAGTGAAAACAAATGAATCATTTAAAGTCAGCTGATAAATGCTCCCTTAAAATGATGATTTTACATTCCTTCCCCTCATTCCCAGTTTCTCAGAGGGAGGTCAATGTAATCTCAAACCTGAAATTAACTGGGAACCTTATAGCACCAAAAGGTCTGGAGCTGTTTCGCCAAGTGTGGTCTGATAACTACATGAATCAGGTTGCTTTTTTGTGTGCACAGTGGAATTGCAAGGCTCCACCCAAACTCTCTCCATTGAGAACTCAGCATGTATATTCATTCCTGTGTTTCCTGAATCTAAATTTGGGATTCAAAATTTTAGATTTGTCATTTAAGAATCGAATATTATCTCATGGAAAACAGTCTGGGACACTTTAATAGAGAGGGGGAACTAAGATCATGGCTTCAATTTGCTGCCGCGAGGCCGGTGCTGCCCCTGCAGCCCTGGCCAGCTTCTCTAGCATCCTGCTTCTCTTTCTTCATCTCATGCTAATTCTATACATGTCATCGCTGTACTTTAGATTCCCTGAGGTACAAGACTGGGTTTCACTTATATTTTCTACCTTTTCCTCTTAGCACCATAAAAACATGATAAATTATAGAACTGTTTGTTTAAACAGACACATACATCAAAGCAAAACAGAGTATTAGTTTCTATGTCTACAATAGGGAATAAAACCCCCCTACTTGGTGGATTAGTTTCCTATGCTGCCATAACAAGTGGATTAAATGAACACCAAAACTTAGTAGTTTAAATGAACACAAATTTATGATATTATGGTTCTAGTGAGATGAAATCAAGGTGTTGGCAGGGCTATGTTCCTTTGGAGGCTGCAGGGAAAAATGTTCCCTTGCCTTTTCCAGCTTCAGAGGCTGCCCATCTTACTGGGTTCATGACCCTCTTCTGTCTTCAAAACCAGAAGCCTGAAAAATCTTTTTTTCACTTCACATGATTTTGACTCTTCTTCTGCCTCCCGCTTCCACTTTTAAGGACTTTTGTGATTACACTGTGCCTCAATGGATAACCCAAGTTCATCTCTCCATTTTCAAGTCAGCGGAGTAGTAGCCTTAATTCCATTTGCAACTTAAATCTCCTTTGCCGTGTAACATGACATAGTCACAGCTTGCAAGGTTAGGATATGACTATTCAGAGGCCTATCCCTCCTGCCTACTTCACAGTGGATACATAATGCGCTGGGAAGACTTTGCTTACTCTTAACATTGTATACAAATTTAATAAAATTCTACGTTTCGTGGTAGACACAGCATTGAACTAGTAGTCAAGAGACTTGAACTCTCATCCTGGTTCTGCTACTATTTTGTTATGGCATCTTGAGCAACTCATTTACTCTCTCTGGGATTCAATTCCTCAATTCTAAAGTACAAGAATTGAGAGAGATGAGCAAGATGATATTGAGACCCATAATGATCTGTGTTCTTAAAGTTGATATAGAGCAAAATGTAACTCAAGGTCTGCCTACACGAGGACACAACTGTTGCTGGGTAAAAATACACTTGTCTTCTGCCAGGCTATACATTCAACACTGTCCCCAGTCCAGCTTGGGACACCGTGTGGAGTTGCACGCTCTCCCCAGGTCCTCACGGGTTTCCCCTGGGTGCCACGGCCTCCTCCCACCTTCCAGAGATCTGCATTTTGGGTTAACTGGTGTGTCTAAATTGTTCCGTAGGAGTGAGTGTGAGAATGTGTGAGTGTGCTCTGCAATGCAGCAGTGTCCTGTCTCGGACTGGCTCCCACCTTGTTCCCTGAGCTGTCAGAGAGGCTCTGCTCTCCTGAGGCCCTGACCTAGAATAAGTGGATTAAAAAACAAAAGAATGAATACACATATTTGTAAAATCAAAATTTGTCAAGTTTATGATAATAACACTAATATACCACAATAAACAATGTAGTCTGAGGGTGCTCAGAGAGTCCCCCATATTGTAACGGTGTTTTCACTGCAGAGTGGTAAGAGGTTCTTATAATTTTCAATTTGCAAACATCTGTTCTTGATTTAATACACCACAACAATAGCTGTCATCACTCGTTGATTCAGCAAAAGTTGGGTAAATATTTTGTTAGGCTTATCAATAATCAAATGATGGTAAATGGCTGGGTTCTTCTGTAGATTATTCTATTCTATTCCATAGGTCTATGCCTCTGTTTGTGAATCCCTTCTTAACAAATGGTGCTGGGAGAACTGGTTAGCCACCAGTAGAAGACTGAAACTGGCCACATACCTCTCACCATTGATTCTTGCTGGATAAAAGATTTAAATGAGACATGAAACATTAAAAATTCTAGAAGACAGTGTGGGGGAAAACACTTGAAAATATTGGCCTGAGAAAATATTTTATGAGAAAGATGCCCCTGGCAATTGCAGCAATACCAAAAATAAATTACTGAGATTTGATCATGCTAAAAAGCTTCTGCACAGCTTAGGGTACCACAACCATAGCAAACAGACAGCCTTTAGAATGAAAGAAGATTTTTGCATGTTATGAATCTGACAAAGGTCTGAATACTAGAATCTATGGAGAACTCAAATTAAACAATAAGAAAAGAGCAAACAACCCCAGTTCGATGTGGGCAAGGGACTAGAACAGAAATGTCTCTGAAGATGACAGATGAATGGCCCACAAAAACATGAAAAAATGCACATTGTCTTTAATCATCAGAGAAATGCAAACCAAAACCACTCTGAGACATCACCTAACTCCAGTAAGATTATCCCACATCACAAAGTCCCAAATCTGCAGATGCTGGCAGGGATGTGGAGAGAAGGTAACACTTCTACACTGCTGGTGGCCTTCCAAACTAATACAACCTTTACAGAAAGAAGTATGGAGAATTCACAAAGAACCTAAAACTGACCTTCCTTTTGATCTCACAATCCCGTTACTAGGTATCTACCTAGAAGAAGAAAGACATTTGCACCAGAATGTTCACTGCAACCCAATTCATAATTCCTAAGTCATGGAAGCAACCCAAGTGCCCATCAACCCATGAATGGATTAACAAATTGTGTATATGTATACCCTAGAGTACATTCAACCATAAAAATGATGGAGACTTTACAACTTTTATGTTTACCTAAATGGAGTTGAAACACGTTCTTCTTAGTAAAGTATCTCAAAAGAATGGAAAATAAGTATCCAATGTACTCAATACTAATATGAAACCAATATATAGACACATACATGGATGATAAAATACAAATATAGTCCAGCAAGATGAGGGGTGATGAGGGAAAGAGGAGGGGAAGGGGAAAGGATGATTGGTGGGAGAAGGGAGAAAATTTGGTGGGATCTCACCTAATGTGCACAATGCCAGGGTATTTAGCATGTGCTCCCAGGGTAAGGGGCTCTCCTACAACGTGAACTTTACCTTGGAAGTGAGAACAATGTAACCTAAAAATTCATTCCCTCATATTAATTTAAAATAAAAAAAGATTGGGTAAATAATTATCTTACTTGCTTTTATTAATCTTTCTTAAATGTATGTGTAGCTAACATTTATTTCAATATTTAATATTAGAAGTCTTTTAGGGTTATTTTAGGAAGCCTGGTGATGTTTCTGTGAGTAGAATTATGCTGCAGGAATTCTTCCTTATATTGGTAAGTCTCTGGTAAAACTAATTTTGTTACACAATGTTTTGTTTGAAGTTTCAGTTTCCAAGAACTTCATGTTAAATGACAACTTACTTTCCACCATAAGTATGGATACATTTCAGAGTTGAGTTTGGTTTATATTTAATTATCAAATGTCTTAGTTGTGAACATATCAGAGGTTATTATCCCCATTTAGCTTATGAGGAACTTTAATATAGATGATTTAAATGATGTTATGAAGGTCACATAATCAGTTATTGGTGTAGTGAAGGCTACAATCCAGGTCTTTGAGCAAGTCCTACATGCACTTTGCCAACACACTTCCCTGATTCTGCCACATAAGTAAGTTTACAGCTCAGAAGCAGCACACAGTTAGAACAGTGTTGTACTTTTGGCTAACCACACTTGGTCATAAAGGTATTTGAAACTCATTTGAAAATTATGAGTGTTTGAAGAACCTTTTCTTGCTGATGACTGATAGCTATATTAGATCCTGTAGATAAATGGTAACTTAAATTCTTAAATTAAAATTATAGCCAATTCCTCCCACCTTCTGTCTGACCTCATTTCAACTACTCAATATAAAAGAACACATACAGACTGAAGCATGTTGGCTCATATATTCAGTCAGAGAAACTAAGTGATTATGGAGATGGCTAAAACCTGGTTTGCTCATCGAAATGTATGGACACATACATTTCACTCCGCACTTTCATTTCTTCACGTCAGAAATTTGAATTACATTATTAATTGCTGTATCAGTCATCTAAGAAGTCTTCATATGCATATATATTAACACTACGGACATATTTATTATGTTTATAGTTGCCATGATCCTGGCAAGAAACAGATCATGATCTTGGCAAGAAAAAAAGGTACCTGAAGAGAGTTTAATGAAAGGGTAGGAGGTCTGAGGCGGCTTTCTGGGATTAACAATGGCTGCAAATGAGCTGCCCAAACTCAAGAGATTTGGGCCTCAGATAGCACCTGCAGCCTTTGGTGGAAAACCCACAGGCAATTGGCCCCAGAAACTAATATCCCAACTTCACTCTTGTGCTAGAAGTTCTCACTGGCAGAACTCAACAGGAAACCAGACAAGAAACTGTTAGTGCAAGTATTAGAAGTCAGCTTTCTGAGTAACAGAAAAAGAGAAAGATCAGACGTAGTGTAGAGAGACTAGCAGAGGACACTTAACACAGTAGCCTCTGCCTTCATGCGATTCTTATCTGACAAATGAAAGGGTATTCCACTATAAATTGTCACCACCCTTCCTTTTGGGATATATTTAGGAAGCACAGTTAATAAAGTTTACCTTTAAGGCAGTAAAGCATAAAACTGATGTGAAATATATAATTCACACAAGGAACACTTCTTACCTAACCATAGAGTATTTTATAAATGTGATGTTTCTCTGGAGTAGAGAGTGACTGCGAAAAATAATCCAAAGAGTTTGCCACAGGTTCAGAGTGGAACAATGTTTACTTTTCTCTTATGTTTGGCCTTTTGTTATTGTATTATTTTAAAATTGAATCTTGATTCATTTTTGTCATTTTAACTGGTTTATTTTTTGAAAAGATACTTCAAAAAAAATGAATCTATTAGATTTACTTGGTTAAAAAAGAAGTTTTAAAAGCCTGCGGTAATTCTAAAGAATGCAAAAATCCAAACAACAAATTAACAAAAATCTAAATGCTTTCATTTTGAATCTAATAAAAAATAACCAACAGAACTCATTGTGTTTACTTTCTGTTTATGAGGAAATGAGAATTAACTCATTAACTTATTTACTGATCTTACATAATTTATGCTTCAATGATTTTGTTAAAGTTAGTAACAAAATGACAAAACTTGTGATTTTATACAACTTTTCTTGTCTTTTGCAATGGTCAATATCACCAAAAGAAAAATTTAGTAAGCTCTATAGTTTTAAATGCTGTTTTGATTTTCAGATAAGTTTTTTGCAAAGATTAAAGTAAATTAGCATCAACATCAGAGCACAACTAAATGCATCATCTTTTCAAGGAGAAAAAAGAAAAAAACAAGACAAAATCTCAATTTTAACTGAGTGAATTACTGTCATAGTACTTTCAAATGTGTATTAAAAGGGGCTTTTTTGGAATAACATTAACATTCAATCATAATAATAGCACCTATGATTTATTCTATTCTCTGATAAAAGGAGATTCATAAATTAAGTTAGCTTGGGGTTAAAACTACCAAGATACCCTGTACATTCTTTTTGAAAAAAATTCTCTTTCATAACTCCTTTTTAAAGACAAGGTCAGTAAAGACAAATTTAACTATGTAGATGACGATGATTATGGAATGATTAAATTTGGTCTTTCTTAAAATAGATGTTGTAAACTGAGAACTACAAGGGTTGTCTGCTTCGAAAAACCAACTCAAACCCATGCACTCATTAAGCACCAAAGAAAG
The DNA here is from genome assembly GCA_963574655.1 of Perodicticus potto. Taxonomy (NCBI): domain Eukaryota; kingdom Metazoa; phylum Chordata; class Mammalia; order Primates; family Lorisidae; genus Perodicticus; species Perodicticus potto. The sequence continues at coordinate 52,725 of CAUYRH010086331.1, forward strand.
TATGGTTTGATCTTTGTTTTGACAATATACAGTATCATGTAAATGTCATATATGATATTTCACTTTCCATTCATTTATTCACTAGCATATATGAGGCAATAGTAACAATTCAGGCCTTAAACTATGTGGCAAAACAATTAAAATATTTGAGGAAAATATATACGATATCCAAGACAAATACTATAGAGTTCAGTGAATATACAAGCCTACCTTATTTATTGTTGTATTTGAAGCACCATGCACAAAGTAGATGCTTAGTAACAAATATTTTTCTTTCTCTTTATTTGCTGGTTAGTTTTTCCTTATAAATCAGAAATACATATTCTTGCCTAAAACGATTAGGCAAATAATTATTCTCTGAACATCCTGAACCCCATTCTCACAGCTCTTCCACAGGCTCCCCTCCCTTCCCTGAAAGTGGCAGTCACCATGAGTAAAGTTCAGGGCATTCTAGGCAAATTCAAAACTATTTGAAAATACTATTTTGCTAAGAATTTTACAATATGTTAAAAACTGAGATGGCAATTACTTCGTGAACTAACAGGTTGTCAGGGCAATATAAACAGCAGTTTTCTTATTTATTTATATTTACAGCCTTCCTCAATCACTAGAAATGTCAGTAGCGAGAGGTTTTCAGAATTGAAGGTAGCCAACAGAAGAAAGTTCCTTCTAAAACTTCTGTCGATCTAGATACTGTAAGAGAGATGCGCTCAAAGAAAGCACTGTACGGTTAAAGTTTCAGCACAGTTAAGTTCTTAAAAACATTATTTCCACATTCATTTAATGGAACGCATAATTTTGAGATTGGTAAAAAACTTGAGAACTAGAAAACCTTTGACATTTTGCTTTTTTTATTGATCCAATTCCCAACTCTGACTAAATCCGATTTTTAAGTTATCCAAGAACATAAGCCCCTGAGACATTCATTTTTGCTAATAATGTTGTTTATGACCCACAGCAAGGCAGGCATCAAGTCGTCATTTACATTTCTCATTTAGGAGAACCGAAGCTTGCTTCCCTTCCCTCTCCCTCTTTCCTTTTCCTTCCTCACATTTTTTTTTCCTCTCCACTCTTCCATTTACCTTTCTGCCTTATGTTTCCTCTACTACTTTCTTCCAGAGCCCACCAAAAAACCTCACCGGCAGACAAACCCACTCTACAGATTCCATATCAGTGTTTTACACAGTCACAGAACATTGTAATGGAAAAAACCACACTTTCCCAATCTGCTGGGCAGTGCTACAGTAATGTGGGCTTCCCAGGGAGGGCTCAGTCAACTTCTGGTGTCAGGTGCCAATACACACCAGTGGTAAGTGACAAGTTAACCCTTTGTAATACCATCATTTTCAACACTGAAAGGACCTCTCTCACAGTATAAAGTACAAAATCTCAGGCTGTTAAATTAACAACATCACACCAGTACATACGACTTGAATATCTCCCACAACTTTATGAGTGGAAAAACACTGTTCAGATTTCATTTACCAGTTTAAAAATAGCGAAGTCTAATTCGAAACACATACAAACACAATTGTGCCCTCTCACTAATATTCCTTCTCACTATGAAGCAAATGTTTCTTCAAATAAACATAAACAAAATTCTGTATCATCGCAGATTTTAAAAGTCAAATTTGTCAAAAGATGAGGTTTGTTATGAAACATATCAGAAAGAAAGTATTACTTAGAACCAAAATGACAAATCACAATCTGTTTAGTATAACAATGGCTATTTATCTATTTCTTAATATACAAATTAAAATTGTTTGGTATTTATTTTGACTTAAAGATCATCCATAGATTATTAGACATCCCTGCCCAGTGAAATTTCTTCTTCTTGGGCGAGTGGGTGCTGAGCAAGGCAAATAATACATTTTAAACATCTTAAAATGGTGGGACGGTTTTTAAAAAGTGGGAAGATTGCCTTCAAAATTTGTCACTTTGTAGATCTAGACATCAACTCAAAAAGAAATTTAGGAAATATGTTCACAAACCATTTAAGTCCCCAGAAAGTTCAAAATAAAAATACCACTGTGATCACTAAACAAGGAGGGACTTCTCTTGGTACACAGAAGAAACATTCCTATCACACAAGGCATTCCAATTAAGTTTTGATAGAAGTTATGTCATGTTTAAACTCACCGCTGGATGTAAGGGTCAGGGCAGTACCGTAGGGTGGCACCCTGTGAAGTTTCAAAATTCATTGCCTTCAACTCTCTTTGATATCAACAAATGGAGAACAATTATAGAAAATATACACATATACCTGTGTATATATAGATATAAAGCCAGGAGGCTAAAAGCAATAGGGTCAAATGCCATCAGACATAAAAGTTTAGACACTTCCCCCTTTACACATATTTGCAAATAGGCGGAGCGTTTCTTGATTTTAGCCAATGAGAGTCATCCAGGGACTAAAAGATCATTAACAGTTGATTCTTACCAGCTGGGCATCCTCTCTAAAGTTGTTTTTTCCCCTCTATCACAGCTTTAGAGTCTTTGACGTATAGCAGCCACGCTTGTTGTTGGCAGTTTGGAGGTGGAGGCATCTCTGAACTTCTGATCTCGCTCGTGATTGGATACTGGCATGAATGGCATCAGAGTTTAATTTCAGCAGCCTGGGCTTTTGTAACAGGACTGAGCTGATGAGTATTCACCCTGCTCCAGATAAGTAACACTTTCTTGAATGTGGGTACTGATTTGATTTGAGGGCTTCTGTAACGGTCACTGGGGCTAAAATTTTTTGCAGAGCTGCTTAGGAAAGTTTCTTTTCTTTTAATCTCTCCCCCCCAACTCCCCCCCTCTTTTGTCTCCCTTTCAGCCAACCGCCTGTTGTGGTCACAATCTCAAATAGCAAAGACGGGGAAATTCCTTATTATATTTAACCTAGAACTCTTCCTCTCAACTAAAAGCAAGAGATATCCCATTTACATGCCCTTAAAAGCTTTCCCTGACACAAATAAAATAACCTTTACTGAGCTGTTTAAATATCCTGCTTCAAACACATACACATATATGATGTAATAATTTTCTTAAAGTGATATTAAAATGGGAAGTAATACATCATCTTAAAATACTTTGAGGCTTACAAAATTATTTCAAATTGCCTGCATGTGAAAATATTCTAATTTATTTCAATTAGTATGCCACACTTTCATTTGTGTCTGACTACTATATTTTTGCTATTTTGGGCTTTGTTTTGACTTGACCTACTTTGGAATGAAACCATAAAATTGTTCATACATATATATTCAGAGTTAGTATGATATCAGAAAAAGTCTACATATAGAATAATTTCTTTCCTTTCTGAACATGAGCTGTAAACCTATCCTGGTTTTGTGGATTTGGAAATTGAATGAAATATGATTCAGAAGCTAAATTAGAACAGACTCCAACAGGAAGAAAAAAAAATATTCTCTGTGCCCAAGTGTCACTAATATGGCAAGTTCACGTCTTCCATTCACTCCCTAAACACAGGACACATGCAAACTCGTGACATCAACAGATGTCAAAGTTGAGAGATCATCTAAAGCCCTTTTCACAGAAATTTGACATTTCCCTGTAAGAAATTATGATTCAAAATGTGTTTCATAAAAAATATTTCATTTGCTGCTTCAGCCAGAATGGAAGGGAGAAGCTATTTAAAACTTGACATTCTCTTCCTTTACTTAGCCTGCGAGTGTCTAACATCTGTGAATTGTGAAACTCACAGACATGCTGGCCTGAGCCGCAGCCAAATCAAACAGCTTGTTCTACAAAATGTGAAACTTGAAGGGAAGATCATTTTACTAATTAATTATAGATTTGTTAATGGGAGTTAAAGCGTTTGGCTTTCTTCCCTGCTAATGACTAAAACAGATGACCTAAATATAAAGTTCTTAAATAGAAAATAATCAATTTCCTGTGATCATGGTCAAGTGATTCCTTCACACAGGGCACTGCTATTCCCATTTATAAAATGGGAAGTGAAATAGTGATTTCTAGCACAGAGCTTCCCAAATTTAATGTGCCTGTGAGTTACCTGAAAATCTTGTTAATGCCGATTCTGGTTCAGTAGGGCAAGGGTGAGGCCTGAGACCCTGTGTTTCCAATATGTTACCAAGTTCTGTCTTTGCTGCTGCTCCTTGGACCACACTTCGGAGTAGTAAGCAAGCCCTAGAGTCCTTCCCATGTCTGATATTTATAAGTCAGTCATTCTAAAAATTAAGAAAGAACTCCTCTAACTACTTTAAATCACTTTTCAAGTCCTTAGACTCCCAAGTAATCGATATGCAAACATTTCGTGTGTGTGTATATTTTCCTTTCAAAAATGCGTATGTTTTTAGAAACATTTTGAATGTATGCCCTGACTTCAAAAGTCATTCTAAAAACCCTAAATTCACTCAGCTAAGAGGGAGAGATATTAAATGGCAACAACTTTTGTGTAAATGATTATAAAAATACTATTTCCTTTTAAGTTATGGAAATAAATGGAGAGAGTTAGCTTGACCATGGGAAAAAAGACAAACTCTCCATTATTCAACAGTACACCAATAACTATAACCAAAGAAAATAGGTGACAATAATACCATACCTACCATAATCATTTCGTGTTCATATTGCATCCCTCTTCCCCTAAAGGCCCAGGTTACTATAAAAATCCATAAATTATCATTATTATTTTTCGGTGTGCAAGTTATCTCTTTTTCCAGAATTTTTAGTCTTTTAGGCAGAGATTATAATATAATAAGGTAGACAGAATTCTAGGAAAAGGTGATTGCCTTTCTGACCATGACCTGCTTGTTTGAATGATGTTTGTGAAAATTTTTGATTTGTTTGAAGGGCAGAAGAAAGTACTTTGGGAAGGAGCGGAACTTAGAGCCTGGAGCACTGGATGTAATGTCAAAGAAAGGAAGGCGTTCATCTTCTTAGCTCCTAATAACCAAGAAGGTACAGACTGCCAAACACAGATAATCTTCATACAAACCCTGCTCCCTGAGACCATGAAAATTATTTCACAGCTGCTTTCTTTTCTGTGTTCTCTTCTCTAGGCTTCCTGCTTTTGAGGTTACTCTCTGCCTTGGATCCTATCTTGGTCCCCACCTAATATTTTAAAACCCCATCTGTACATACTTACAGTTTTCACATTCTTCCAAGACCAACAAATCTTCCGCACCTCACCAAATGAAAGAAGCCTCCTTTGTCTTCAATGTCCTAAGTTAATATTTCTCTACTTGTTTATGTAAGGGGACCTGCTACCTTCTTCCTGATTTTAGCCACTTTTTTTTTTTAAGTTATTTTTTATTGAGTCATAGCTGTGTACAATAATTCAGTCATGGAGTACAGTGTGCGGGCTTCACATACAATCAGAGATATTTTTATCAACCTGATTAATATAACCTTCATGATATTTTCTCATTTACTATGTGAAAACAATTTTTATCCGTATTTAGAAGTTTTCTCCTGACCCTTCTAGCCACTTTTGAATAAGTTTCATCTCAGATACTGGATCGTGAACAATTTGAGGGCAGGCTTGCTAGCTAATTCCTACCTAACTTTGGTAGCAACTGGCAAAATATTTTCTAGGAGATGAATAATATATCCCACATCTTTACAAAAATCATCTAACAATAAGTTTGCCACTGATTAAAAATTAGTTACATAAAATACCTGACTTTGGAGAATATTGAAGTGTAATTTACATATGATGAAATTCAGCAATTCTAAGTGTCCAGTTTGAGCAGTTCTGTCACATTATGCATCATGTGTGGCCTCCACCACAATGTCCGACATTTCCATTACCCCAGAACTTTCCTCGGGTCACTTTTCAGTCCATCTTCTCTCACCACTGGCCTTAGGCAGCCACTCTCTTGCCTTTTGTCATACATAGTAGTCATATACTTTTCTAGAGCAGTGTTTTCCAATGTAACTTTCTGGAAGAAAAGGAAATACTATATTCCATATTTGCACTGCCTGAATGGTAGCCACAAGCCACATGTGGCTAATGCAACCAAAGGTTAAGTCTTTGTTTTTTGTTTGTATTTAATTCAATCAACTTAAATTTATGTGTTCACAATATGGCTACAGACTACCATGTTGAATGGACCCATCCTAGACTATCACATAAACGGAGGATCAAAGCTATCTATTCTTTTGTGTTTGGATTCTTTTTTCTTATTGATGCCATTGTTTCTGAGCTATACCGTGTTTCCATGTCATCACCTTTATCAGTGACTCATTCTTTTCACACCTGGGTGGATTGCTGTTGTTGTTGTTGTTGTTGCTATTAAGAACAAATTCTGGTCTCTGACCCTTGATTATGGCCAGAAGCAAAAGTCCAATAGACTTAATAAGAGCTCAATATTAAGAGCTGGACACAATGGCTCACGCTTGTAATCCTAGCACTCTGGGAGGCCGAGGGAGGTGGATTGCTTGAGATCTGAGTTGAAGAGCAGTCTGAGCAAGAGTGAGATCCCATCTCTACTAAAATTAGAAAAACTAGCCTAGTGTGGTGGTGGGCACCCATAGTCACAGCTACTCAGGAGTCTGAGGTAAAAGGATCACTTGAACCTAAGAGTTTGAGATTGTTGTGAGCTCTGATGATACCACACAACACTCTACCCAGGGCAATAGAGGGACACTCTGTCTAAAAAAAAAAAAAAAAAAAAAAAAAATTCAATACGAACTTATTCTTGGTCCTCCTGAGTTCCATAGCAAGGAAGTGAGTCCTTCCTTCCAAGCCTGCTATAACTCTAAGGGAAAAAGCATATATAGTATGAAAACTTGGCTATTCTTGGTTTAGTGTGAGCTCTGGTTTCAATTTACTCTCAGACCTTAGGCAAATAGCCTACTCTGTTTGAGCCTTACATTCTTTATCTTTGAAAAGGAAGGATGTAGCATGTAGGATTCTTTGGGCATAAGAATTAACTGTATATAATTAAAACCAAAAAAAGTGAAAATATGTAAAAATATGAAAACTGAGAGACTAGAAGAGAAAGTTGAAAAGGCAGATTTTGGGAAAGGCTAGAATCAGGATGGCATCAGGGGTCTAAGTCCCAGGAATGAACAGAGCCAATGCACAGCGCCACTGAGAAGCCTGAGTCAGACACGGGCAGATCTTTTGAACTTGAGTTGTTCAGTTTCACATTCAAATTCTCAGAAGGAAGATGTTGGGTTTAGCCAGAAGAAATGTGAACACCTTGACTGGGCAAAGAGAGTTTTCAAAAGAAAACAAAGGTTCTGTTAACCAAAGAAAGGACCACAGGTATGGGCAGCAGCAAACAACAGATGCCACGGTGAAGGGCTTAAAGCAGATGACCTTCACGTTCCCCAGAGCTCTGGCAGTCTGTGACTGTGTGATCAAGAAGCTGAATTGGTCTGTGTTAGGGTAATTGAACCTCAGGTCTGGTCTTCTCCAGATCCCCCTGCTTTTATAGTGTGCGGATCAGGAAGGAACATTCTAGCATAGGACCTGGTGGAGTAAAATCACCAAGTGTTTCCAATTGAAAGGACTAAAGAGTTTGGTGATCTTTAGCTTTATAACATTTTCCTATAAAACTTCAGTTCAACTCTGTAATCATTATTGGAACCGAAGTTCCATTTTGAGGCAGATCCTACCAAGCCTTCCAACTTTGTGTTTTATGTATCCAATATTTGCTGCATCATGACCTCTAACAGAAGGACAGCTGGACCCAGAACTTACATATCCTGAATTGTAGGCAAATAATTTTTAATTCCGTTTAAAGGCAAATGCATAAAAGCTAGGACTGGTGTTTTTCTGCCACCTGCTTGGCAAGTTACTGGAATTCATCAAATAGAAAAATGTACAGTTAAGCCAGTGTCTCAGAGTCTACTATAAAGAAAGATGTTTCAGGGAGGCATCCCTAGGAAAGGGGTACTTTTCTATTCAGAGAGCATGCAAGGAAAAACAGAAGGCAATTGGGGAGGGAGGAGGTTGGCAGTTTCCCTAGCAGACAAACCTGATACCCTCCAAGTCACACCCAGTGTCCAGAAGCAATGTGGGTGGGCTTCTTTTCCAGACATCCCTGAACAGCTGTGTGGAGGCTGCTCCTTACTCCCATCCCTCCTTTGCTCAAAGCCCACGTGAGTGAAAGATAAATAAAGAAACACAGGAAGTCCTTATTTGGCACTGCTCAATTTTGTTTATTTCTTGAACCATTTGTCAGTTGCAGAAATGACACATCTTTACTCTGTTTCAGTGCATTATTTCCTAAAATGAGGAACTATCTTACACTATTGCATTCAGTCGTGGAAATCAGGAAATTCACAGGCGTGAGATGTCATCTCCTCTGAACATTGACTGAGAGTTGTCAATTGTCCCGATAATGTCCTTTATCAAAAGAGAAAATTGTTTGTGGTATAATTACATTTGTTTGTCCTATTTCTTTAGAATTTTTAAAAGTAGAAACAGTTCCTAAGTCAGATGTTTTCGAAACACACAGGCCAGTTACTTTGTAGAACATATTTTAGTTTAGCTTTGACTGATGTTTCCTCATTATTAGATTCAGTTAAGAACTTTTGGCAGAAATACCATCAAAGTGATGCTATTTCAATGTCAGTGTATCACATCAGGAACTGTTGGATTTTTAACACTCACCAGTTGGTTTCCCTGGGCTTCCTCTTAGAAGATTTGCTGTGAACCTAAAAAATTCAAACTTCAAGACTTGTACCGTTCCTTCCAAGGTCCTAGGAATTACCTCAACAATATGTTCACGTTGTTGTATATTTTGTAAAATACAGAAATGAGAAATATTTTAACTGCAGTATTTTAGCATCACCAACCCTTTCTACACCAATTTTTCTTTCATTACCTTTCACCTCAAAAAAGCAGTGATGGAGAGGTTTTGGGATTTTTAGGATCCAGCTCAGGTTAAGTTGAAGAGGGGATACTTTTAGTTTGGGCTTGAGAGGATACATTTATATGTTTAGCGCCTACAGTTGTATAAGATTAAAGCACCCCGCTCATCTTGGTGTAAGAATGGCTCCCAAGAATTCCCTCTTGTCCATGTGGTCTTGATCTACTATACATGGAGTCACTGAAGATTCCAGGCTGGAGAGCATATCACACAGTATGACTATCTCTTACAATAATTGGCATGAGAAGTGTGTGAATGTTTTCTTCTTTTTGTCAGGAATGAAAAATTATCAGTGGAAAAATCAAAATCATAAATATTTATTCAAAACCCAGGTTCTATCCTTCTTTTATTCAGCATGTAAAATGTGGTCATTTGTGATAAGAATGCATGAAATAGCTTACCATCATTCTTGTGTTTGTAGGACACAATATGGTGGTGTTGCAAACAGAAAGTTCAGGGTTGGACAATTAAGTTTCTAAACTTGTTCTAGAAAAAGTGCTACATACCTTGCTGCTGAATATGAGCGTATCACTATGGTCACCTTTGAAGTACTTCCTTTGGGAAGCTATGTACTGATACCAGTGGCTAATTCACTCTTCAAAGCAATTTTGGAACTCTTTGTCTGGAATGGCCACCGGAGTTGTCGTCATATTACCCTTGATTGTTCTGAATGTCATTAAAATGTTATCCTTTCAATATTTCTTTTATCTTCAGGTAAAGAAAAAAGTCACTGGGTCCCAGATCAGGTGAGTAGGGAGTGTTTTCCAATGCAGTTTTTCATTTATTGGCTAAATACTCCCTCATAGGCAGGACAATCAGACCCACTGCATTGTAATGCCAGATGAGTTATTGGCCAAGATTTTCAGTTAAGACTTTGCTATTTCTCTTTTGATGTTTACTTAGTCTGCTGTGCTTCTCCAAGTCTTCCAATGATTTTGATGCACAACTCAATGAATTTTTGCAATATTTTTATCAGTTTTGCTCATTTACTGGCCAGCCTGACTTCTTTTCATCAGTGATACTTTCTTCTTTCCCCAAAGAAAAATGTTTAATCCATTTGCATGCTGCCATTTTCTTCATGACTTTAGCCCCTTGGACTAACGCGTCTCTGATTTCACTTCCATTCTTCCCAAATTTAACAAGAAATTCATCAATGTTTGTTCGTTGCTCTAACTCAAGTTCAACATTTTTGTGATGGCACAAAAAAACACACAACAATACACACACACTCAGCAAGACTCCACCACATGTTACCATGACCACAGCTGTGAGACACTGATATACCAAGGTTATGAAATTTGAGTTGTTTGTACAGTGCTGCCAACAGTATGGCAAGTTTGTGAACTTACTTGTCAGACCTCTTTATGTTTCTCAAGCCTTAGACAGGGCTGCAGAAGAATGTTGTATATGTTATATTAAAGATGCTATTCAACACTAAAAGTCTATGATTCTATGGGTACAAACTTCTTAAAGGCTATATTTTACATGTGACTCCTCTGTTTATCTATATACATAAAACATAACATCACTTTTTCCCACAATAGTCTGAGTTAGCTTATGAAATAAATATAAGATTTAAAAAATGCATATGAAGAGTTACGAGGATCAGGGAAAAGGTATAATGGGCAATGGTAATTTAATGGATATAGAGTTTTATTTTTGTGAGATAAAATGTTCTGACAATTTATTGCACAACAATATGAATATGCTAATCACTACCAGCCTGTACTCTTACATTTAGTTAATATAGTAAGTTTTACATTTTTTAATTGTACTTACTTTTTTGAAAAAAGTTAAAAAAAAACAGATGGAGGTAAATGAAGAAATCCATAATCAGCACAAATATCAAGGTTAATAAAAATAAGAGAAAAATCAAGGATAGTATTTGTTCACAAACTATGTAACATGAAATTCTATAACTTGTCATAATGGGCTATGAATTTGTCTGTAAACTTCTAAGCAGCCAACATAAGAAGGGCATATATTTATTTATTTATTGACTTATAGTGATAGCTTCTACCTTTTTTATATACCCTGGTTTGCACATTCTAAGTACAAAAAAAAATTTATTGATAGAATGAAAGAAAAAAAATCAACATTTGCCTAAAATTATTTTTAGCTTCTAGTTTCTGATTCTAATGCATTTATTTAATTGTTTATTGCACAAAAATGGCATTGGTTGGTGTTGTGATGAGACTTGGATTTCTAATGGGCTTCCAGTATGATTCCCTCATAAGGTAAGTGGCACTTACTGATTGCATAGTTGATTAATGTATTCAACAGGAATATTTCCCCCTAGATATGTCTATCAGTGTGCTGGGAGTTGTCAGTAGAAAATGGATCAATAAGATCCAATCCCTGTACTCAATGAGCTCCCAGTCAAGCTGAGAATAATTTTCTTTTCCTTTTGTCATCTTTAAGCTTCATAAACAAAAGATTGACCATGGCATCGTTGTTTCCTAAGTTACTGATGATCGATTTGCCTGCCATGCTCTGTGTTTGAGTTAATACAGTACCTCATTAAAATGATTTCAATAAGAGTATGTGTATCAGTGTTCAAGACACAAGTGTGTAGGTAGAAGATAGAACTCAACATTCTTATTTACTTTTCTGTGGTTAATTGGAGCCCAAGAGACAGAAGTGTTGCTGAACCTGTGCCACAGACACACGCATTTGCACATTTGTGTCTTGTTGTTTTGCAACTGATCATCAGGAAGTCATGAAAGCCACAATTTCAGAAAAGAAAGGAGATGGATGTGAGCCAAAAAAACAAAGACCTGATCTGTGTCTCCCAACACCTATGACAAGATGATTTCTTTTTGGGGTGTAGCTTCCTGGAATACAGTGTTTACCTTTGGAACACAGCTTACAAAAGAGGAGCTTGAGACATTTCTAAATGTCTTTTTTTTAAAAAGAAAATTAGCCACACTCAGAGCTAAAAGAGAATTTAGAGATCATTTACTCAGGGAAAAATCACATTAAAGAATGACTTATTAAAATAACAAGCCTTTGTATAGTATTTTATATGTTATAGAATACTTGCACACACGTTATCTCATCACAGCCTCTCAATTGTCATCTGAGGAAGCTAAGATACAGACGGCTTGAAAAATAAACACACAATCACGCAATCATATCACCGTCCGTCTCCATGGCCTATAATGGACCCATCTCTAACTCCCAGATCTGAATCCATCCACTCAATAAAATAACATTAATTAAATACCTAGGGTATGCCTGGTGCTATGCAGGGCTCTGGGAAGATAAAAACAAATAAAATACACTTCTCCTTTTATTACATCTTCAACACCAGAATTTTTATACTGTTTACCCTTTACTAAATATTTTATGTCTATTACTATTATTTAGATAACTACTAAAAACCCTGGGAAGTAGTCAAGTTAGGTGCTTTTAATTCCATTTAACATAGGAAGAGATGATGACTCTCTATTAATCATTCAGTTAAATAATGGAACAGCCAAGATCTCAACTCACATTAACATGCTTCCCAGAAATTATTACCACACTTCTGACTCTCAGAGAGATTCCAAATACATCCATGCACATTTTTAAATTTCAGAGTCCTATGCATGGTCTCTAGCACACATCCCTTTGTGACTTTTTCCTGGTCCAGTAAGCATGATAACATAAGCCCCACAAATGCCAGCCCCCAAAGAAAGGAATGAGCTCATGGTGAACACCCACATTTGGGCCAAGACTCAAGAATGTTAACGCTGCTTATTTTGAAATCCCTAACATGCACATTGTTTAAGTATGTGGGGGTGGACGCACTGATAAAATGATTCTGTGGGATGAAAAGGATTCTCATGGCAGCCTTACAGGGAAATCCCTATGGAGTGACACCTGAGTGGGTCCTATTTACAGCAACATCTCTGTACCAACTTTCTAGGGGTAAATTATTAAGGGTTACCTTGGATGAATAACCTCAGTTTAAAAACATAACTCCTTTTCACTGCCTTCACATAAAACTCTATTCTGTGGCTTAGCCACTAATCCAGTTAACTCATCTGGATTCTCTTCAGTTGTTCCTTATATTTCTGAATAGAATAAATAATTTTTTTCCTATGGAATTGGACCACCATTAATATTATGATAGTAATTTAAGGAAAATATTTTCAAAGTAAAAATTTGTCCTTCCATTTCAGATGATGAGATCCTGACTACATACACATAGAGAGCGAAGTGTGAGGAGAAAAGATAGCTAGATGATAAATAGTGATAATGTATATGTAGATATGTATGTATCTGTGTGTACATATCTATTATATGGGATATATATAACATACATTTTGTATGAAATATTGTGGTACTATAGGAATAATATATCCTTCACAGGCTTTCTCTTTAGGATATCTTTTGCAAATCCAATCCCATCTTTAGATCTGCTTTGCAGAGTACACAAAGTGATACAAGTGGTTCAAGAACAGAAAAGGAAGTTGAAGTTTTACAACAGGCTCACTGACTCAGCAAGCAAATGGGGTGGCCTGCTGAGGTCTACAGACAATGAACAGTTGCTGGCTGAAGGTGAAGGCATAGAGCTTTCACTTTCACCAATGTTGACCTCGGAAAACATCCACTGAAGGGGAAGACTTTCTGGGTCCTGAGATTCAGGATTTGGGGAGATACGATAGGAAGGTTTTGGGGATTCAGGATTTGGAGAGATACTGATGCCCTGCAAAGAGATATTGAGAAACAGAAGGCTTTCCACAAGCAGTTAATGTGAGAGCCATATAGCCTTCTTGGTAACTTAAAAAGAGACTAGGGCCTCTTTGGAAAACAAACAAAGCTAAGCAGTAGACCGAGAACTTGGCAGTTACAGCAACAGAGCTCTAGAGATATTTGAATATATAGCCAAGCCTGGTTGTAACCTCTTAAGACCCTGAAATATGGACATTGAGTGTGTGTGCCCCTCATAAATTGGTTATATAGATGCTGCTAAATCCTCAGAGATTGTGGAGCTGGGACTCTGTTTCCCAGTAAGAGCTAGCCCTTCCCTCATACTGAAAAATGCCCTAGAGGCATTTCTCTGCAAGCAACAGACATCCTGTCTCAGGAGTGCTTCGACCTCTTTTGTTGGCTGGAGGCCCTTAAACAGGGTTAAATACCAGAGGAACTCACCTTGAAATGAGTTGATCAGTATGAAGGAAACCATTAATAAATGCACCAAAGGAGTTACCAGAATCAGCTAACTTGGATCAACAGAAGCCATGGATATTCCTGAAATTGGATTTTGAGGGTATTATTCAGAAAGCTGCAACATCAGACTACATAATAAAATTTATTGACTTGGGGCAATGTTCCCACGGCATGGATTTTATCACCATGTTAAGGACCATTGTGAATAGGGCAAGCTCCCTGCAAAGGTTGTTTGTAGAAGACTGGTGAATGTGGTGACTAATGCTGAGTGGTGAGAAATCACATGAGTTTCCCTTGAAGTTGGTAGAAAAGAAATAAAGACATGCTAGAATGGATATATATTTCTCCAGAAATCCACCAGGAGAAGATGTTAGATGGGCCAGCCTAGAGAGCACATGACTCACTAACACCATCAGGAATGTGCTAGAGAGAAGGGTGGCAGCATCCCTAAGGAGTTCAGTGCTGGTTCTCCTCTCTAGCTCTGAGCTAACTGTAGGAGAGGTGGCCACAGAGCTGGGCTGTCCGTATCCATTTAAATGATACTCTCCACCATCAAGTAATAGAGGACAAGTAGTGGCACTTACCTGCTAGATGTAAGGAAGCCAAAATTACCAAGGTCAGAGGCACAGCCTTCAGGAAGTTGTGAACATGGTTGTTAGAAAATTCCAGAATAAATGGGCAGCCAATGAAAGTGCTGCTTAACAGCCAAAGAAGGGGGAAAGAAAAAGGCTGAGGATGGCAATCCCAAAAGTAAGTCACAATCTCTTGCTTAATTCTTTGACTGGAGCAAATTTTGATATCTAGTATCCATTGACTGGGGAGGTATATGGGTTTATAGGAAAAGGAACCTGCAGCACTAAACCAAATAGGTACTGTGGCAATTCCTCAGGTTTCCCTAAAGAGATCCATAGCCAGCCACCTCAAAGATGTGTGCAGAACTCTGCTCTGTTCTTAAAATGGCTCCCCACTTGGTTTAATGCACTATTGTCCCATCTTGAAATTCTTAAAACAAGTCATTTAAACAGGGACCCACTCTTTCATTTATACTGGACCCCACAAATTATACAGCCAGTCTTGCCTATAGCCAATGACTTGGGTGACTGTATAATGGACACAGAGAGTTTGAGTTGGCATTGATATCCTAAGTGTAATCATGGACCTCTGTTGCAGTGAGGATTTACATGGTTAGATAATAAATGGAATCCTTATTCAAATGAGGTGGATCAACTGAGTGTGGAGACCCACAAAGTGGTCATTTCTTTTTTAGTAACCAAGTGTTCAATTCAAAATAATATACTTGGCATTTAGAGTGATGCCCTCATTGTGTTCTTGGCCTTTGTAGTAAGCCTTCTCAGAGTAAGAAAGGCCAATGGAAACCTCTGTTATCTGATTTTCACTCACTTAGCTAAAGGAATAAATAAAAAGCATTATTGCATTCATGAAGGATGGTCGATACTAGTGTCACCATTAAACAGCTAAAGAATGTTGAATAGGGATGGAGAGGATGGCATATGCATATGCATACATATTTCTGTTTAAAGTCTCAATATGCCCCTAAAGAACTCAGAAGGATCCTGGAGACTGAGTGTAGATTTTGTAATCTCAACCAAGTAATAGCCCAATGGTAACTGAGATGAGGAGGTGGTATGTTTGCTAGGTTGTATATTTGGGTTTATAGGAAAGGGAACCTGGATTAACAAGGTCTCAGGTACATGATAGACAACCATTGATTTGTTGAGTGTATTCTTGCTCATTTTTATGATAAAAGTGGGTCAGAAACATTTCATATTCATGTGAAACATGCAATAATATTCATTTATAGTTTTGCCTCAGGGCCCTGTTAATTCTGCTCTTTATCATATTGTAGACTAAAGACAACAGGGTTATTTGGTCAACCCACAGGACATCACACTGTAGGCATTGAATCAATAATACCATGAAAAGACAAACAACAGATGCCTAATATACAGGAGACATTGCTAAGAAGCATGCACTCCATAGAATGGAGGATAAAGCTTTGGAAGATTCAGAATCCTGAAATTTCACTGAAGTCTTAAAGGATCAAGTGGTCAAGAATTTACTGAACTATGCCTTCCAAAGTAAAAAAAAAAAAAAAAAAATTATACCCTACTGAACCTAGAAGTTATTTTTGGGTTCTGAAGGCAACATATTCCATGCGTAAGAATAATGCTCTGGGTCATATGCTGGATAACAGGGGAAGCTTTACCTGTGTTCTGTGGAAAAACATGTAGCATGGAATTTATGATTAATTGGAGAGTTATGATGAAAGCCCTGATATTCAGGAGTAAGCCCATGCCATCTATAGCAAAGAAAATTACTTTTATTGGTTAAAAATCTCATGGTATCCAATGAAAATGTGACCATGAGGCATAAATGACCTTATGTCTGGAACTGTACATCATGAGGTGGGTTATTTCAGGTCTTCAAAGTCATAAAATAAGTCCAAGATCAACCAACCAAAAGATGAAAATGATACACCCAGATAGAGCCCAAGCAGGACCAGAGATTGGCCAGCTGCATGAGCAGGTAACCAAGATGTCTCTGTTACCCACTACAGTTATACCAATGACTCTCCCTTACTTTGCACCTAATACCAGAAGAATGAGCCTGGCAACACTCTCCAGCTAAAGAAGCATCAGTAATTCACATTAGCTGGAATAGAAGGGTGTGGGCATTTTTGTGGTGGGAAAGAACAATGTTGCTGTTGTTGTTGTTGTTGTTGTTGTTGTTGTTCTTCTTCTTCTTCTTCTTCTTCTTCTTCTTCTTCTTATTATTATTATTATTATTAACTGTGTTCACACATTATTACAGAATGGTCCTATTTTTTTTCTTGATCTATTTTTTCTTGATGGTCCCCAACCAGGGACACTCACAAGGACTGCTTTTCCCCTTCTCAAAGTCAGACTTGGTTTACAGATCAGTAAACTCAGTAAGTGAATGAAAGTCAAGGATGGATAGCAGCAGCCTTCAAACACATTTAAGGATGGTGTTGAAAGAGATTGGAGAAAGGAGATCTTCCCAAAGGGTAGAACTGTAAGTAGTGAACCTGGTTATACAATTCCATTTTGTGAGGAAGAAGAAGTGGCCTGAAGTAAGAAAATTAATAGATTTCTGGTGGTGAACAATGGCCTGGCTCTCTTGTCAGGGACCTAGAAAGAAAGAGATGGGAAGATGGGAGACAAGGAGGTTCACAGCAGAGGTATGGACATGTAGGACTGGGAGTCGAGTGTGAAGAGTGTAGTATCATATGTGAATTCTCATCAGAACTCAGGAAAAGAGACTAAATAAGTAAATACATAAAATTATATAAGTGTGACAAGTGGCAGTAAGGGAACATGAAAGCAGCCGGAATTATTAATAATGGGAAGGAGACATGGTAGTGGTAAACCTACTTAAGGTTAAATACTTTATAAAGGCTTTTGTGAAGAGGCACTCTAGAGGCTGAGGTGAAAGTGAAGAAACAGCACACCACATGGAGGGAAGAGCACGTGCCTGCCTTGAAGTGGGGAAGGGCCAGGAGTAGGTGATAAGACAGTTAGGCTCACAAACTGGCCATCATGTGCTTACATTGGCAGCAGTGTACAAACAATGCAGTGAGGTTTCATAACCTTTGTATTTTAGTGTCTCTCAGTTGTGTTCATGTCAACATGTGGTGGTGTTTTGCTGAGTGGAGTTCATTATTGTCGTTGCGTGTTTTTGTGTGCTGTCACTAGAATGTCAGACCTTGAATCAGAGCAATGAAAATTCATAAATCTCTTATTAGATGAGGCAAGAGTGGAAGTGAAAGCAGGCCCATGCTAGTCCAAGTTTATGGGGATAATGCCATGGAGAAAATGGCAGTGTACAAATGAATTAAATGTTTTTATAAAGGGAGAGGAAGTGTCACTGATGAAGAGAGATCATGGTGGCCAGTAATGAACAGAACTGATGAAAACATTGCAAAAATTCATTGAATTATGCATCAAAATTTTTTTCTGGCTGTGCGAAGGGTAGCTGACCAAGTAAACATCAATAGAGAAACAGGAAAATCTTAACCAAAAACCTTGGCATGAGAAACGTGTTTGCAAAAATGGCCCTAAAGGAAGGAGCTCACTCATAAACAAAAGCTCAGGGGAATCAAAGTTTGCCAATACCTTTTGGAGAGGCAAGGGATGTTTTGTGCCACGTTATCACTGGGGATGAAATATAGGTGTACCAACGTGACTGGGAAACAAAGTGTCAAAGTGCCCATTGGAAGTAAGCTGATTTTCTGTGATGAAAACATTTCCATCAGTCCAAATCAAAAATGTAAATGATGTTGCTAACCTTTCTTGATATCAGATGAGTTGTTCATTATGAATTTATACCAACTGGACAGATAACCAAGTTTACTATGTGGAAGTGCTGAAAAGGCTGGGTGAAAAAGCCCCCCACCCCCCAAAAAAACCCTGAAATTTTGTCAACAATTAATTGCTCTTGGATCACAACAAAGCACCAGCTCACACAGCACTGTCTATGAGGAAATTTTTAGCCAGTAAGCAAATAACTGTATTGAAACACCCTCTCTACTCATCAGATCCAGTCCCCAATGATGTTTTTCTTTAACCAAAGATAAAAGAAATATTGAAAGGAACACATTTTGATGACATTCAGGACATCAAGGACAATATGACAATAACTCTGATGGCCATTCCAGCCAAAGAGTTCCAAAATTGCTTTGAAGGGTGGAGTAGGCACTGGTATCAGTGAATAGCTTCTCAAAGGGAGTACTTCGAAGGTGACTATAGTAATATTAAGCAATGAGGTTATGTAGCATTTTTTTTCTAGCATGAATTCATGAACTTAATGATCAGACCCTATATTCACCAGATTGAATGGAGGTAGTACACATGAGCCAGTGTGACTGACATATTCAGGAGCCAGGTTATACCCAGACCAAGAAAGGAGTTTGGATTGTATTCAAAGAGTAATGAAAAATTTTTGAAAAGTTTTACTCAAGGATGTGACATGACCGAAATTACTGTTTTAAAACAGTTTCTCTGGTCTGTCTGTGGGACAACAGAGGGAGGGGAAGATTGGTTAGAAAGCTACTGCAGTCATCCTGTGGATTAATAACAATTGAAATCCAGACAGGACCTCACCCTGCCTTGTGAATGTGTTACATTGTCTCCCCTTGAGTGGGAAGGAGCTGTGTAGGTGGATGACACAGCTTCTCTCTGACAGATGACATTCCAGTCTGACATTCTGACCAACTTGGTTCCTAAAATATATGGGGTAGGGTGCACACATAGCTCAACAGGATCAGTACTGGGTTAACATGGAGGGATTACCCTCGTGCCACATAGCCTCTCAAATATCCACCTTCACATCTTGTATTTTGAAATTCAACTTCTATTGTCAACTTTAGATGAAAAGTGCTTTACATGACACTCTGTCCCCGATTTAATATTGAAGTAAAACAAGAGAAGCAAAATAATGAAGGGAAACTAAGTCTGTGTGTATACAAAACTATATACACAGAATTTCTTACAAGGGGGTGAATGCAATGGAAACAGGAAGATTCATAAGTTCCCAGTTAGCCTTATTGAGCCAGAAAAGTAGCCTAGGGTGCTATCAGTTCAGGGAAACACTTCCCAAAGGAACACAGAGTCCTCAAGGACATTTGTTAACCTGGGATGCAGTCCATGTGATTATGCTTCTGAAAAAACTGTCAGTGGGTGATAATAACATACCTTATTTATTGATAAAATCATAAATTGATTCTTACTTATGTATGATTTCATCACATTGAGTATGACTGTTTTCCAAGAGAAAAAAGAAGCATTCAATTAGATAAATGTGGCACATGATTTCTTTATGTTTCATGAAAATCACCTGTCATTCATGTATGTTAGATGTCTAAAAGGAACTTTAAAGAGATAATAAAAATTGTACTTAAGTGACTTCTCTTTTATAGGGTGTATTTTTCATCATAATCTTGCCCTTTATGGTTTTGAAAATAAGAACACAATGGTAGAATCAGTCTGAGGTATGTCAATTAGAGAATTACAAAAGTACAAAGAAAAAACATAAAACTACAGCACCCTGAATCCTGAGGTTGAAACTAGTTGTACCCATTCATAAAATTTGTATTTGATGCTCCAGATTGTGAAGAGAAGGTTACTACGTATCTCTGAGATTGCTTTTAAAATGTATTCTTTGGATTTGGATATTGAAGTGCTGTGAATGAGAGCTTCTTTGGAAAGATATTAAAATATTCTTGATCACAATCCTGACAGAATAATGGGAGTAGAGTATTTGAGTAACAAATTATGGCATTGCTGATTAGAACTCTAGCTACAACTTGAAAAAAAAAAAACAGGGTAAATAATGTCAGAGACAATTTATGTAAATAGTTGATAATGTATTTAAGCCACATTCTATCTTAAATTGCTTTGGAAATTAGATACAAAATGAACAAAGTCAAGTTCACTAAACTGCCAAAGAGACTAAAATATGTAAAAATTTTATATCACATGTACTCTGTGAAATTTTGATCTATCACAGTCTAATGCCCTGGTTAGAACCTTGTCTTTCTGTTTCTGACTGTGAAAAGTATGATGGCTTCAGAAACACCAATTCATTATATATATGTACAGGAACTCAGGCCCATAAGCTAAAAAATTAATCATGAGGAGACTTGTTTAAAACAATATTAAACTCATATACTAGGCATTTGCATGGATCTCATCAGAGATGTTTATATCTTAAAAAGAGACCCTTTCCTTCATTATGTAAGGGTAACCTATCAAGTTCACTGTATTTTTTTTTGAAAGAAAGAAAGTTTTGAATTAGGTTTCCTAGACTTTCATTAAGTTTTGCCAACAAATATTTGCCATGATTAGAATATTAGAATCATGAGTTTTGAAAGACGAAAGAATTCAAAAATATTGTATGTTCATCTTAAAAACTATATAAATATAGTCTGGTATTTATATAGTTTATATTTATATAGTCAGGTCTGGTAGCGTGATTCCTCCTGCTTTGTTTTTATTTCTGAGTAATGTCTTGGCTATTCGACGTTTTTTCTGATTCCATATAAAATGAAGTATTATTTTTTCAAGATCTTTAAAATATGACAATGGAGTTTCAATAGGAATTGCATTAAAGTTATATATTGCTTTAGGTAGTATGGACATTTTAACAATGTCGATTCTTCCATGAGCTTGAAATGTTTTTCCATTTGTTAACATCTTCAGCTATTTCTTTTCTTAGAGTTTCATAGTTCTCTCTATAGAGATCTTTCACGTCTTTTGTTAGGTAAACTCCCATATATTTCATCTTCTTTGACACTACTGTGAAAGGAATAGAGTCCTTGACTTTGTTTTCAGCTTGGCTATTGTTGGTATCTATAAAGGCTACATATTTATGAGTGTTGATTTTGTAGCCTGAGACACTACTATATTCCTTGATCACTTCT